>JASAMV010003447.1:0-37209 GCA_030248065.1 Rhynchonema sp. JSB1_4
AGACGTTTATGCCATCTTGATGAGTTTGCTTGTTGGTGTGGCACTGTGTGTTGCCAGCACTTGTATGGTACCACCAGGCCAATCATGGTCCAAAATCAGACTATCAATTTGCAGCGGTGGTTCCACGATGCCCCACCCCAATAATTTCAATTGTAAACATTAGCCCTCCCAGCGTTGTTCTTGACGGCAAAACGGAGAGTCCAGTCATCACATGCGCTCGCCTTTGTAACTCCGGCAGCTGACATTTATTTGACACAATTCTGTCAAAAAAAGTTTGAAGTCAAACTTGGAAAAACCTTGCGTTAGCAAGCGTACATACACGCTTGATTGCTCACATTGTGGACTTGGGTCCGAAAAAGCACCTTGCATCCTGTTTTATTCGGCCGTTTTTAAAATAGTGGCAGTTCAGCAATTCAAGTTATGTCTTCAGACGAAAAAATAGCCAAAATGCCATTCCCGCTTCGCGTGATCGAATCAAACAGTCACGATTCAAAAAAGGTTCAAAGTTCTGAACCGTCGGCTGCTGATTCTGTTGAGCTTGATTCGCACCAACTGTTACTGATTGGACTATTGCGCAACCTTGTTGATGTACGCGTGCATGCGGAGTCCGTGTTTGAGAGGGTCAGAGGAGAAGTACAGGTGTGTGATGGTGTTTCGTTCATTAAGTAATTTATGATCTTTGACCGTTTTCAAGGCCCTATGTATTTAAAACACTGAAAGGTTTATCTCTGAGAAGCAATGCGTTGCGTAATCCTCCTGTTTGCCAGTTTGGACTCATTGTCTTCTTTGGAGTCGCGAACAAAAAATGCTAGTATTTTTTATTGGCACCTGCTTTTCTGCCCCCCAATGACAATAATTTCCAGGTCCTCACATCGCGCACCGACACACTGAGCGCACGCGTACAAACGCTCAACACGCGCGCCACTAAATTGCCAAGTCCGAAAAGTCGGTTCCCGAAATTGCGCAACAACAGTGGCACTAAAGATGCCATTTGTGATAACGACGGTACTTGTCGGGATAAGCGTGTCTCGCGTGAGTTTGGGGTAACATGTAACTCTTGTTGTTGTTATTTCCGTTTGGGCAGCGGAGATCTTGCGATTGCATGTTGGTCCCTTTCGGTCTTATGCTAGTAACTTTGCAATTTTCATTTTGGACTGCGCTTTTATCCGCTGATGCTGAGTTCTGAGACAAGCCCTGACCAAGGCAAACTGATCACCAAATTTGATCACCAAAATTGATGAAGTTCGTGCGACTGCGATGGTAACTCAAATGTTCGAAATCCCTACACCAGGCAGGCGTTTATCATGCTACGCAAACGTTTGCAGTTTCTCAAACACATCTCACTTTTCACATCCTTTCAAACCGCGTTTTGTTATTGGTTTCGTTTTTATCACAAACAGTCTCTCACAAACCCCTTGTTATCATAACAGCCATATAATCTGGATCAAGGTCATGCAAACATTCAGAACAGAACTAGTTCTAAAACTGGGTTTATGCTCAAATAGCGTGAGAAAAATCATTTTAGACGTACATACTACCTAAAAACTGCCTCTTCCAAATGAATGACATCAAACATCTGTGACTCGCGGGCGCATTATCGCTACCACTGCCGTATAAAAAACACCTTTTCTGTAAAAACATTTATGACGGTTTATGAGACTTGACGGTTTTTTTGTGAGGCAAAGGGGATTTTGAGAGCCCTGGGCACCTTCAAGATTGAAATAGTCGTCAATGTTTTTGTACGGGCATTTTTGTTTACTGATGGGGCTTTGTTGCTTGGCTTTGTGGAAAACCAGTGCTGAATTTTTGTGCCTATAAATTATAGCGTTGGAAAAACAGAAGGCCAACCGAACCAATGATAGTTCCAGGGAGTAATTCTGCAGCAGCGAAAGTCGCGGCTTTCACTGTTCCAAACCGTAACACGAAACTGGATTAAATCTGCCCATTTGCGACAACTTTGCTCTGCTTTGACATTGTGAGGTCCAAATTGAATTGTGTAATTTTTGTTTTCAGAGCAACCCCGTCTGCCATCAATCAGCCAACTGTCAACCGAACCCACCATAATGCCGTATTCCAGTCACCAATTCAACACAATCGACAAACAATTGTTCACACGCGACACGCGTGCACAAAGATTGCACAAGTTGTACACCGAAGCTGATGGTGTCGCAGGTCTGTGTATGTGCTCATTGTCCACGCTACTTCGGCGTTTTGTTTCAAATTGATGGATTTTTCTATTTTTGCTGTCTTTTAGCAGTAGTCTACCGTGTTTATTTTGATCCGATCATGACCTTCAATTTACCATCATCACTGGATTGGGACTGGTAAACAGGTTAACGACCAACCCACATGCCGGTCAAAAATGCTCAATTTCAGACTCCTCCTCCTACACATCGTTGGCCAGGGCGACCACAATGCGGCGATATCGAATGGAAAGACGACGACGTCAGATGTGCACCCAGGACGAAGGCACGCAAACCGACATTGTGACCATAAAAAGGGCATCGACTGCTGATCACATGGTTGGAGTGTTGTGTTTACTACAGCACCATGTCGAATTTTCCCTGCATGCGAAGCCGTCGGTCTCTTTACGAAGTTCTCATCATTTAACTTAGTGATTGATCTCAAAGAGATCGATCTGGCCGCAGACCCAGTCTCCCATTACGTAATTTTTCAAATTACAGCATCGGACTATACGGGGTGTGCTTTGTGGGCACGTGCAAACGCATACCACGACGCGTGGAGTGTTTAGCAGCATGTACCGTCCAACCACGAGCTCATGAGACGACTTTTTTGAAGTTGGCTTGTACGGATCCAATAATGTTCCGGTTCCACGTATTTCGGAAATAAAAGAAAGAGAAGCGCACGTATTTAGTAAAAGCAGGCTCTCCACCTCGGTGAGTAAATTCCCTGTTCACTCCCAAAACATGCATGTTGAACAACGTTGCTTTTCGCGAAACCTGTAACCGGACCATTTTTGAATCTGGCCAAGCAAGCTTTAAAAGGAGTCGTCTCATGAGCTCGTGGCTGGACTATACACTTGTGTGCACGAACTGGCGCGTGAGGTTTCACCCACGCTGTTTAGTTTGGCTCTGAAACTATATATCATCAGGTTTTTGGGGCTAATTGATGAGACCCAACCTTTCGACTTCGGGTGGGAACCGCTAAAGCCCTTCACGCACAAAATGCATGCGTTTTCGCGTGCCCGCAAAGCACACCCGGCATGCAGTATAGGTTGTAGGTTCACCACTAGTGCCAAGGCACAGACAGGCCACAAGCTGACATGCACACGCAGTCATAGAATTTTTTAGGGGTTGTTGATACCAGGTTTTGATAATCTGTCGGTGTAAAACTTTGCTTCCAGCCAGTCATCGCAAATCTTGATATAACAAGCCCTAATTCAAAAAGCCACATGACCAGCACCGGCAGACCGATTCCCTTAAAGGGCTCGGGACATGACCGTAGGAAGGGCAGCAGAGCATAGTGTTATACACCGCTGGAAAGCACTGTGGCAGCACATATCACGCACAAATGTTCAGCTCCTTAGAGATTCGCTATCTCTTGGTAGAGGGACTTTTCGTTCCAGAGAAAAGTGAATTTTTTTCACAACTTGAAACGACCGGTGCAGAAACCCCAAATGAGTTGAAGGTCGAGTAACACGTGGATGGGATTACAACAGCTACTGGATAATTTATCATGACAACTTCAGTCGCTCAAACTATTGTTTCCCTCGGTGAGGGTGCGAAACATTCCAAAAATCGGAGATATTTTTCGAGGACACAAGTTTGTCCCTAAATTTTGAAGCCGTGCTTTGTGCTGCAGAAATGAAAATGCAACAGAAAAATATAGCATTGTCGAAAGTACCAGAAAATAAGGTTTTTAATTTAGGAAACACTTAGGTAGCGGCGTGTGTATGGCTCGCCCGTGGTGATTCGTTCATTAGCCTAGATGCATAGCGCCCGGCCACGCAGGTGTTATGAAGGATATGTCGTCCCCCATCTTCGTAAGGATATGTCGTCCAAACGGTTAGGAAACCACTGCGCTCAAGCACGTAAGTTTATCCAGGCATATTGAAACGAATGAAGAATCAAAGTGAAAGCACATTCAACACAAGCTCAACCATCAACCCACACATCAGCATTAGCATTCACCACATGATTTAATCAAGCAACGTCCAGGTGGAAACAAGCTTTCAAGCTAAGCCACTCAAGTATGTTTGCATCACAATGCCCTGTAGCCATACAGGCTACACACTGCCGCGCATTACAAATTGTTTATGACGACATTGATAAGTTGTATGGCAGTTCAGTTCAGTTACATGGCTGGTGGCAACGTGGCTGGTTTGCAATCAACAGACACGGCCTTCATGATTGAGTGATATGATGATATGATGCAGCTGAACACGTTTCATGGCGGCACATAAAGATGATGTTGGTTGTTATCCTCGCCAGTGTGGTTGGGATGAGCGTGGAGGTTGAAATGTGAAATTACAAAATTACTATCGGTCTTACAAAACAATTACAAAATAGGATAATTATTGAAACTTAGACAAACTGAATCACGCATGTCCGAGACATGCACCAAAGCTGGTGATATGAGAAGAAAAAAGGGGTTGTGTGGTGTGCGCAAGGCTAACGCACTGGTTTCGTTCGGCGTTATGAAAAAGTAAAAGTGATTATTTTGTTTACCTGTGTGATGAGGCTCGTTTTCGGAATTGGAATGGGGTTAGGTGAAGTTGTTGGCTAGAAGCTGTAAAAGTAATGGTTAATTTACGTCAAATGTAATGTGTGCCTGATCAACAATAATGATGTTTTTGTCCTAAGAACTCAGTCAAACACTTCTCAGGAAAACAAAGAAGTTACACAGAGACTTAAAGTAATGAAGTTACAATGAAACGAAGGATAGCTTAGAAGAGTACAGCAAATGTGTGTGACTGTAGAAGGTGGCGCAGCCTCTGGTTGCTTGCCCATGTCGGAATTGTTCCGACCTAGCCGAAGCAGCCAAAGACAAGGCGCTGCTTACCAGTAAAGTTGATGGAAACACAGAAGTGCGGACCAAGTTCAAATAAGGAGTAGAAAATAGTGTGGGTAGGAGAGTTGGGTAAGAACTACACGAACCGTAAACGGCAAAGTTGAAACTTTTGATCCGGGTTGGATCGACAGAGAAGTTCCAAAGAAGTACGTTAAAACATGAAAGTTACAGGGCGAGCTGTCGCTGCCTGAGGAAAAGGACTTTTGGACACATTTACATTTTTACTAACCCAAGGCACCGCCTTACCCTGCGGCCCAGAAAAAGTGTCCGTCTGCGTTCGACTCGAGCGATCACCATGTTGTGTGGCTCGCCCGTGGTGATTCGTTCATTAGCCCAGATGTATAGCGCCCGGCCACGCAGGTGTTATGAAGGATATGTCGTCCTCCATCTTCGTAAGGATATGTCGTCCAAACGGTTAGGAAACCACTGCGCTCAGGCACGTAAGTTTATCCAGGCATATTGAAACGAATGAAGAATCAAAGTGAAAGCACATTCAACACAAGCTCAACCATCAACCCACACATCAGCATTAGCATTCACCACATGATTTAATCAAGCAACGTCCAGGTGGAAACAAGCTTTCAAGCTAAGCCACTCAAGTATGTTTGCATCACAATGCCCTGTAGCCATACAGGCTACACAGCGTGACAGGCCGAAAAAGACCCAAAAATTGCGCCTAAACTGCATGGTTGCATTCATTGACGGAAATGTGATGTAAATAGGCCACGTATTGCATCGCATCGGAACCGAGAAAGTCACATAAACGCACAGTCCAACAATCTTGACGAGTTTCAAGACTTCAAGCTCCGTGGATCGGCTGCTGCAGCCATGCCAACCTGAATAAGATATTTGGCTGTAAGTCGTTACTGTTAAGGACTATTGCACATTTGATATCACCAGACGATGTAACTTTAGAGTAGCTATCGAACGATATATGATATCCCCATACTATCTCTTACTATGGACAAGAAACAGTCAAAATTCTGAAATCGCACACGGTGACGTGACGGTTCATTCCAGAATCGTCAAAAAAGCAATTTTTTAGCCTCTGCCCTTAAGCGTAAGAATTTATTGGGGCTTGTCATATATCGTTCGAAAGCTACCTCCGAGATACATTGTTTGGTGCTATCACTTTTGCAATAGCTATTAACAATAAGCATTTATAGCTGAATATCATATTCAGGTTAGTATGGCTGCCCCCAGAGATCTGTAGACCTTGGGGTTTTCGGACCTTGATAGGTTGTTAAACCAGACGTTTCTCTCAAATTTTTGTTTCGGATGCGGTACAATCTGTGCCCTTTATGTGTCACAATTCTGGCGATGAATGTAACCATCTGGTTAGGTCTGTCACGGAGCTAGCTATGAGTTTCAAAATTTAAAAAACTTATTTTCTGGTAGTTTCGACCATGCTCTATTCCCCATAACATTTTTATTTCTGCAGCGCCAAACGCGGCCTCAAAATTTAGGGACAAACTTGTGTTCTCGAAAAATATGGTTGATTTTTGGAACGTTTCGCACCCTCACCGAGTGAAACAATTTCTTTAGCGACTGAAGTTGTGATGATAAGTTTTTGAGAAGCTGTTGTAATCCTGTCCATGTGTTACTTGACTTTCAACTCATTTGGAGTTTCTGCATCGGTCGTTCCAAGTTCTGCAAAAATACACCTTTTTCTGGAACGAAAAGTCCCTCTACCTAGAGATAGCGAACCTCCAAGGAGCTTAAAACTTGTGCGTGACATACGCTCTCAGTATGCTTTCCAACGGTATATAACAGTATGTCCTGCTACCCTTCCTTAGGTTATGTCCCGAGCCCTTTAACACCGAAGAGCCTGACTTTGGTGTCAGGGTAGGTAGTGTTAGCATTTCTGCCATCTCTCGTTGACAAAATAACTATTTTTCCGATTGATAAAAGGGTTCTAGTTCATGACAAAAGTTTCAAGTGGCTCGCGAAATGTATATTTTGCTTGAATCGGCCTTTCGTATTATATTCAATTCAAACAAACGTTCAATTGCATAGTGCTTCTTACATGAACACACAAACAAATTTCAAGTGGTTCACGCAAGCATTTGTTTATTGAGTTATTTACATATCCTTCTCAGATCAAGCGCTGTTTTGACGAATGTATACCTTGGTATTATGATGTTTCCGTTCTGATCAGCGTGTCAAAATCCGGAACGAGAAACAGCTGAAAAACCAAGTGGCGCACGTAGCATTCTTCCTAGACAGCTTTGTTGGTCATCCATGAATGAAAACCGGAAATGGCACGTTACACGTGCTTAGCTTCCATGCCTGCTCACTTTGCATAGTTTTATTGGGTATACATACAATTTTAGGACTGGTCAGCCAAAAATGAACCCGATAAATTAGAATAGTGTGTACCACCTTTCCATCCAGTGTCCAGTACCTAATTGAAAAACACGCTTGAATGCGCGTACGCTCTGTGCTCACGTTTGGTGCTTTGTTACGTGCGCGTTTGTCTCGGGATACTCAGACGCTGCAGATGGTAAAATAGGAAATGGGCTGCACACTGCCGAGGGAGGGGTTCCACACCAGAATTATGCAAGAGAACGGAAAAGATGTGGCAACGATCACAGAATAACAGAAACTTTTGATGGAATTTGGTTCTCTTTTTGGGCATCGCACTGACGGACGATGACGATGAATGGCAATCAAAACGAACAAAAGACGTATTCGTTTGTAATCATCAAGAACCTGAAGGAAATATGCATTGTTATCATGCGGCATAATAAGCGGGACAAAGCAGTTCAACTGATAAGACTGACAGCGCATTGGAAACCGTCAATATACGACGGACGGAGAATCACTGTAACCCAAATCCTCTTCTCGTGCTTCAGACCCCGACGCCATCACCCAAAAGCGGTAGCCCGATACATCATGTGACGCTGCTGTGTCCACTAGCCAGTTCAAGTCCGTGCCATGTGATACCCATCAATGTATCGGGCAGGGAGTACCAACGAATGAGTGATGTGCGAAGGCAGGCCGTTTACGACACAAATCTGGAGATTCCTGATCGCAAAGTGACAGGTGTGGCTGAAAGTTGAATTTTTTCTTTTTACAGGAAGTGCAGCAAGGATTTTTAATGCCGAACTTTTTGAAAACAACAGTGGCATTTCGAAAAATACCAGGTTTTGAAGCCACGTTTACAGCGCACTATCTGCCTTTTGATTACTGCCATGTGTGGTTAACCTCCGTGCGCAGTACGTCACCGACGGTGAATATTCTTCACAGCCTGTTTCTCGTCATGTCGCGACGAAGACAGACTAAACATCGCAATTTAGGGCTGCAAAGTTAGCACGAGTCACAAACAAACATTTTTTCAGATTTCAAGCCCCGACCGCACAGCAAACTCAAACCCCCACCCCCACCTCGTTCGCGCTCCACTCGACTTTCAAGCAATGCGCCCACACCGAAACCACGAGCCAGAAATAATGGCACCAAAAATATTCCAATCCAACCGATCACACCCGAAAAGACACAATCGTTGTGCAATAATCACAATATCGGTTCACTATCGGATGTTGAGGATGGAACATTATTCGAACCATTCCTGACTCCAAAACATCAGCCATTCAATCGCAAGGGCAAAGGATCGATCATATCTTCAATCTATGGTTCAATTCGTCAACGAACCAAACCAAAGTTCCATCAACAATCGAAATCCTTCCACGATTTCAACGATGCGAATGATGGGCGACGTGATTTGACGCATTCAACAGTAAAATTGAATGATTCAACCGAAATCTATTCAGCGTTCAAACGACAACTGAGGGACGGACGATGGAAGGCGTTCATTCGACGATCAGTCAGTTTTCGACTCACAAAAACGTCGAAGCGACAGGTCAAATCGGAGGTGAGTCGTTTCAAAATATGACGCTCCCTAAAGTTTCAGTCAGTGCTTGTCAGTCATGAATGTACCTATGCTATGACAGGCTAGTGCACAGAGTGCACAGGCAAGTCCCCCGTCTCCAAGTGTTTTCACCAGGTCATCGTCAGTTCAAATGCACCAGATGACCAGCTGGTCCATAGTCGTGCAAAGAAATTACTGGATGATGACACAAGTACATACATAGGTACCAACATGCCGTTCTCTTGATTTGAAATCGTGCCATCCCCATGCAGGACAACATGTATGCAGCTGCAGCAACAGCGAAAGACACGAGTTCGGAACCCGAACGTACAGTAACGCAAAACGGCTTGGTGCGCCTGCCGATCACAACCCAGTCCGCTGCTATACATCTGGCGAACTCGATACGCCACAACGGATACGGTAGGGAACTCGAATTGTACATATAATTTACAGACCGTCCTCTTTATAGTGACCTTGTTTGTATGTACTATGGTGAAAAGTCCGTTTGGCATGATATCACCGAAACATATCTAGATATATGAGAGTAGCAGTGAAAGTATTGTTTAATTCAGATAACGGTATCCAGCCACCAGCAAGCAAGCCCGACCCGATTCGTACATCGCTACGTGCATCGTCGGGTTACGGTGGATCACAGGGTGTCGAACGACCAACGTCAAATGTTTCGAATCCTTCAATGGAGTTGCAACACAGGTACTCTGTACTTGGTTACACTATTGTACTGTATAGACTTGTCCTCATGTGGACATTTGTCCGCCTGGACAAATCTTTGTTCTGGCCGTAGTTTGTCAATGATTGAAACTTCAGCTTTGACCAGCATAAAATTTGTTCCCCCAGGCCTTCTGGACAACTTTTTCAAATTTCTAAGCCATTGCTGCAATCAATTGCAAAATATGATCTATACAAAGTTTTGTCCATGCGGGCAAAATGTCCACATGAGGACCAGCATAACTCCACCTCATGTGTCTTAGTAATACACTGCACTGGTGAGGATCTGATGCAGTTGGTGACTCGGGTCTGGTTGAATCTAACACCGGCACCCATTCTGTCCTTGTTGACTGTCATTCCGAGAAATATGGCGAAACTCAGGTTTGCTGGCGTGGCCATCCCAGAAACCTTATCTTCACTCACACCGACAATGACCAATTGTTTGCGACACAATTGTATTTTGATTGGAAACCATCACCGCTTTTTTGTCAGACCATCCGCGAACAACAGTTGGTATCGATCCGGATATAAACTGGAGTCTGATACCGACGATGTTCTTACGGTAGATGAAGATCGTTTCGAGATCGAAAAGCCGCTGCTGCCTATGCCAACGTCACCAGCTGTTTGGCGATTCACGAAGGAAACGCGAATGAACGAACATGTCTATGCTTCGATTGGTGCGTTTGGATGCTAAAATTAACCATTGTCCAGTTTTTTAATCAGACCGGTTATGATATCGACCGAACACACATGCGATTGTTATGATGACACCAGTGCTAAAAACTGCAAGGCTCACTGGTTCGCTCCAACCAAAGGACATCTCAGACCCATGTAGGCGCTTAGACTTACATACTTGCTACGTAAAGTAAAACTACGCCAACACGAGCCCGATTTCGGCGCTGGCAAAATGGTGAAACATTCATGACGTGGCTGCATGGAAACTACACCATACAACATGGAGCAGACATTTTCTCTTCCTTCCTTTAAAGTCCCCCACCCCCAAAAGGCCCCGACCCAAAACACCGTTCACAGGAGCTCCAAACCCTGTTAGTTTTTATTTATTCAATCCGATTTTATTCCAAGGTTCTGTGCATTCATGCGATCAGGAGGGTTACTTCACGTCAATGCATCTTGACAGCGGACTGTTGTGGTCAGACGAATTCGACTTGGGTGCACCACCTTCTGCACTTGAGGTGAGAGAGTATACAGCAGTTTTCGAATTGTTCTTGGTGAGGTGCCATGTCAAAATCGTGAATCACATCAACCTCATGAATCGGATCTGCCATGATCTCTCACTTTTTGAATGTCCTGCTGACTTTACTATTCAATTCCAGTTTTGGTTTTAACGAGTGTGAAAGTTTTGGTTTCTTTGAGCAACTTTACGCGGGTCGTGGAAACCAGCATTGGAAACAAGTCAATTTTCAAAGCACAAACTCAGGGTCAACATCCGATCCGATCAGAAACTCCTGTAATTCCCAATCTTACAGCCTTGCACAAACTCGGACCCCGATGACAGTTACCTGACCGACACCGCAACGACTGCGGAAGTGTTCCGTTTGTGTCAACAAGTCTCGCCGCAACAAGCCTATCCGCCGATGTTTCACGTATACGACGGCCTGAGTCGCGGTTCGAGTCAGACAGATCTCCCTGAAAATCAGGCAGCGCAGACACAAACCAGCCCCGGCTCGGATCCGGGTGTTGAACAGAATAACAACAAAAAGGAAGAGAATGAAGATGATCCATACAGGGAGATCAACAATCAAAATCATAACCGACCGGCCCTGTCAGCTGTACAGGAGGCAGTGCTTGATCAGTACTTGCTTGATAGATTCGAACGGGAACTGACTTTGAAGGTACGGTCCACCCAGAGTGACACTCTTAATAGTGGAGATATCCATGCAGTGGATGTTTTACAACGCTGTTTTGGTCCCCGATCTGCCGGTAGCCTCGTAATTGCTACTCCATAGTGGATGTTCGTTATATGTACTGTATAGTGACAGAAAATGGCCTGTCCCGATCACGTCACCATAAAGAGGGTAGCCGGCGCTGGCTGGCGGTGCACCAGGTCATCATCAAATACCGTTGTGTATCAGAGGTGGGGGAGACTGTTTTTTTGCTATTTATCAACTGGGCTCTTGGGTAGTAGTACAGTTCATAAAACACGCTCGTAGTGTTAGGATTCATTTCAATATCGATTGATTGATGTTTCACAAGACAATATACAAATTGTGTCCCAATTTGCAGCGTCGTCACAAGCAGCACACCAACTGCGTGAACGACTCGCAAGCGGGTGTTGTGCGTGACGCAACAAAGCAGACGTATTTCTCACTGCCACGATTTCCGAAACCGTCGCCCCATAATCGGATGGCTACCGTCGATTTCAGACAATATCAGAGCGCGGGCGTGTGCAAAAATTGATAATCGGCAACACAGATAGACCATAGTTTGACCATGTATAACCTAGACAATATATTATTTTAGTGTACTTTATACGATGCTGATACGTGGATTGTGACTTGATTGTGCAATGCAGTGAACATTTGCAATTTTTCAGGTGTTGGTACTTGCATAAACCTGACCTGCTATGTGAACAAATCCAAGTTTAAGGACCACTCTGACTGAACTTCCCAGAGCCAATCTAACAGACCATGCGGTTCTAACTAAAAGCTGTGATCCGCTTGTATTTTCCTGGAATTAGGGGCAAAATGCATTAGGAGATAAAAATCTTTGGAAAATCATCCAAATGCAGCACAGTGTTTACCGTTAAGCAGTGGCTTGTGCTTGAATTAATACACGTGTTTATTTAGACACAGCAGCGCTAGAAAATAGCAGCCAACCATCTCCACACTGAATTCTTATATGGTCATTGTGCGACCAATACGTGGATTGTGACTTGATTGTGCAATGCAGTGAATATTTGAAATTTTTCAGGTGTTAGTACTTGCATAAACCTGACCTGCTATGTGAACAAATCCAAGTTTAAGGACCACTCTGACTGAGCTTCCCTCTCAGAGCCACCATCTCGAACACAACCTTATGCGGTTCTAACTAAAAGCTGTGATCCGCTTGTATTTTCCTGGAATTAGGGGCAAAATGCTCATTTTCCACTGTGATACAAGCACAAGTAAACTACACCAACACGAGCTCGAATTCGGGGAACGGTGGCTCCATCATGACTACCGTAACCCATTGCCGATAGCGGTCTCCGTGCGCGGCTCCTGCTTGCAGATCGGAAATCTATCGTAACCAAAAGCAGCGGTCCACGGTCCAGTGGTCTCCAATTCACGGCCCCCGAATTCGCAGCTGGCAGAATGCTGAAACACTGAGACGTGGTTGCTGATTGGGGAAATGCTACACGTTGAAGAATACAAAATAGAGCATCAGGATTTTGTCTTTCTTGGAGGGGGGTCCCCCACGGTACACTAAAGGTGGAGTTATACTTGTCCATTTTGGGCTTGTAATAGACAATGAGGACAGGTTTTTGATATAATTATATTTTGTGACAGATTTGGAGCACTAATTTCGACCGCGTAAAAGTTGTTCATTTGGTACAGGGGCACACCTTTTACGCTGGTCGAAGTTAGTGCCTGAGCTCCATCACAAAATATGATGGGCAAGTATAACTCCAGCTTAAACCGCCGCGACCAAGGTACACTGGTACACTGACCGCCTCACCAGGTACACTAACCGCCTCAATTTTTGCCTAACATAGGCATTTTCAGACCTAAAATGGGCACTTGAGACCCAAAATGTGTGATTTTTAGGTCAACGTTGTCAAAAGTCGCCGAAACACCCTTTTATGGAGAATTATTTCCAAAAGGGGGCAAAAAATCCTACATACAGTAGGTGAAATTTTCGGCGTCAAAAAGTGACTTTTTCCTCAATTTGGGTCTCCCCCCCCCTCCAGCGAGATACACTAACCGCCGCTCCGATAAAATGGGTTTGGGTAGGTACACTAACCGGCCTCGATGCACGCATTTATACCTTGTTTGTCGCGTTTCTGGAGCAACCACATGGTAATGGGTCTGAGTTGACGACGATTAGAGTGTTGACAATGTGCGTTGACGACATAAGCCCGAACACGGCTGATGCACGTAACCGAGAATACCAAATTGGTATTCTGGTGAATGCTGATGCCCGCGCCTCATGTGACGACCAAACACAATACGTGGACACGTACCAAACTTTATGTCGGACCGACTCCAATAGTTTGCTCATTTAAATTTGTGTTGTGCTTGGATCGGCAGAATTTATGTAAATGACATGTTTCTTGTCGCCCGACATGGTTTTGGCAGAAATATGACTGGTTTTGTGGCCAAACAGAAGGTGGGTACTGAACAGGACTACCAAGCCCAACGGCACGATGACTAGGGTACTAATTAAGTCGAGTGGCCAATCAACAAATGACTCTGTGAAAACTGATCAACTGAATTAAAAGACAACTGTTTTACTTGAGACAGCCACGTCACAAAAAGGAAAACATCAAGAACAAGTTGTCTGCAATTTACCACAGTTTTTATCAGGGGTTACCATGACAATGTCAAAGCGGCTATTGTTTTTTTTTGGTTTTAGACCTCGGTTTTTTTATTTATATCGTTTCTTGGCATGGAGATCAAGAACATTGGTTTTGACGAACTTCACCAAAGTGGCGATTACCCACCGAAATCGATCCGCCAAGATGGCCCATCGGGAACAAAACTGTCCGATATTGACGCACATTTGCACATGATGGGTGGAATTTTCGAAACGGTGTCAAGTTCAGTTGGGCGCAAAGGTCGGCGTAAAGTTCGGTCGAAAGCTCGGTCGGCGTAGCTCGGTGTAAACGTTAAACATTGCCTGTTATTAACGTGGAATGTTTCAAGTATACACCGAGGTCTATCACACTGTGCTGTCGACCGAGCTTTCCACCTACCTTTACACCCAACTGACCTTTACACTGTTTCGAAAATATCACCCAATGAATTACAAGGTAAATTCAAAATCACTGGGACGTGATATAGGCGGCGGGTTACGGTAGCCCGATAAAAAAATAGATCTTTTGTAAGTGATAAATGGGGAACGTTTATCATGGACCGTAGCTCTAGCACAGTGAGCATAGCTACCGTAACCCATACCTTAAACCACTCCGATAGCGGTCCCCTTAAACTTTCGATATGCGTTCCTCCACTCAGATTCGGGTTGTTTCAGGTTGGGTTGTATCCGAGTGGCACGGAACGAGTGAATCATCAGCTTAGCGGTAAAGTTGTCGAATGTCCACCATCTCCGTCCAACATTCTTGAAACTTGTATCTCCATCCACCATTCTCCAAACTTGTTTTGGTGAAAAGCTGTTGGAGACAGTTGGCCTACATGGCGACGGTGTGGACTGGGTATAAACTTTTGAGGCGCCATCTCCGTCGACCATTCGCAAAAGTTGTCGAATGTCCACAATCTCTGTCCTATCCAAACTCCACCATTTTTGAAACAGTTGCTGAATGTCCACCATCCCTGTCCACCACGATAATGTGCATTAAATCTTGAATTTCCAACTTTGACCCACTCCCTCCACTTGATTATTTTTGCTCTTTTGAATTGCCGCGCTTGAAAACGCAGGCAAATCCAGTGTCCGTCATATGTGTCCGTGTGTCCGTCAATAACAACGTCTACCGTAACGCGCCGCCTATTCCACACCTCAGTGATTTGAATTTTCCTTTGGAAATCTTGATTTCCATGCACAGATAGTGCGTCAATATTGGGTGATTTGTTCCTTTTACGGCCATGTTGGTGGATCGATTTCGGTGGGTGAACGTTTGGTGAAGTTCTTGAAGATTAATGTACTTCATCCCAGTGCCAACCAACAACTAAGATAAAAAATCCGAGGTCCAAAACCCACAAAAACAATAGCGGCGGTCTCGGTTTAAACACGCTTCGTTGCACTCAAGAAGCAAGGATATTGACAAATTCAAAAGACATCATTTTAAATGGTAATGTTCATTATAATGTTTATTGAGTCAGTGTTTATTTAGACGGCAATAGGAAGTTACGAATGTCGGTCTGAGATCAAAATCGAGAATAATGCATCAAGTGTTATGCGTTGCCACTGTTCAGAATGTCGTTTTCAGGGGACATGCATTGCTATGCGAACTTGCATCTTCAAATAAAAGATGAGCAATATGTGCATTTCAAAATCATTCATGCATGGAAAATTCATCCCTTCACTAATCTTTGTGATTTCTGACAATTATCGTTTGCACGAGTTAGAAAAACAGCTCGCGCGTTGGTGGCGCGGGTTAGATAAACAACCCGCACGCGGCTCCGATCAACGTGTGTCACATTCGATTGCAATGCGGATAGGCGGAGCGAACTTGCATCTTCAAATAAATACGAAGCATTATGCGCCTTTCAAAATCATTCAAGCATTAAAAATTCATCCCTTCGCAAACCTTTGTGATTTCTGACAGTTATCGTTTGCGCGAGCTAGAAAAACAGCTCGCGCGTTGGTGGCGCGGGTTTGATAAACAACCCGCGCGCGGCTCCGATCAACGTGTGTCAGATTCGATTGCTATGCGTATCACCGGAGCGAACTTGCATCTTCAAGTGCATGCGAAGCATGTTTATGTGCACTTCAAAATTATGTAAGCATATTGTAAATTCAACCCTTCTCTTACGTTTGTGTTTTCTGACAGTTATCGTTTGCGCGAGCTAGAAAAACAGCTCGCGCGTTGGAGGCGCGGGTTAGATAAACAACCCGCGCGCGGCTCCGAGCAACGTGTGTCACATTCGATTGCTATGCGAATCGGCGGAGCGAACTTGCATCTTCAAATAAATGCGAAGCATTATGTGCATTTCAAATTCATTCATGCATGGAAAATTCATCCCTTCACTAATCTTTGAAATTTATGAACAATTAGCGTTTGCACGAGTTAGAAAAACAGCTCGCGCGTTGGTGGCGCGGGTTAGATAAACAACCCGCGCGCGGCTCCGATCAACGTGTGTCACATTCGATTGCTATGCGAATCGGCGGAGCGAACTGGCATCTTCAAATAAATGCGAAGCATTATGCGCCTTTCAAAATCATTCAAGCATTAAAAGTTTATCCCTTCGCAAACCTTTGTGATTTCTGACAGTTATCGTTTGCGCGAGCTAGAAAAACAGCTCGCGCGTTGGTGGCGCGGGTTAGATAAACATCCGATCAACGTGTGTCAGATTCGATTGCTATGCGTATCACCGGAGCGAACTTGCATCTTTAAAGGGGAAATTGCACATTCCTAATCGGCTTTCAAACTCTACAAGTGTTTAGACAGTCGTGTGGGCATCATGAAAGTTAAATCACTTGGTACAAACTCTCAAACATGTACCCAGAAGAAGCAGTTCCAATGGAACAATCGGGAAGAAAATTCGGCGCGGACCGGCCGAATTTCCACCTGCGCATTCAGGCATATTGCCTGATCAAAAAGCTGTCAATGCGACAGAATGTTTCGCATGATTCTTGGAACTCACTAACTATAGAATTTCGCTTTTCTTTATATTTCGAATTTCGACGAATTGTTCCAGCGTGACAAGCACAGCATGAAACATTTAGCAGACACGCTGGAACAATTCGTTAAAATTCGAAATATAAAGAAAAGCGAAATTCTATAGTTAGTGAGTTTCAAGAATCGTGCGAAACATTCTGTCGCCTTGAGAGCTTTTTGATCAGGCAATTTGCCTGAATGCGCAGGTAGAAATTCGGCCGGTCCGCGCCGAATTTTGTTCCCTGTGGCTTGTCTTAAACGGAATCTCCTGGGTACATGTTTGAGAGTTTGTACCAAATTGTTTGACTTTTGCGATGCCCACATTGCTGTCTAAACACTTGTTAATCTTGAAAGACGATTAGGAATGTGCAATTTCCCCTTTAAATGCATGCGAAGCATGTTTACGTGCACTTCAAAATTATATAAGAATGGTAAATTCAACCCTTCTCTTACGTTTGTGCTTTCTGACAGTTAGAAAAACAGCTCGCACGTTGGAGGCGCGGGTTAGATAAACAACCCGCGCGCGGCTCCGATCACCGTGTGTAAGATTCGATTGCTATGCGAATAGGCGAAGTGAACTTGCATCTTCGAATAAAAGCGAAGCAATATGTGCATTTCGAAATCATTCATGCATGGAAAATTCATCCCTTCACTAATCTTTGTGATTTCTGACAATTATCGTTTGCACGAGTTAGAAAAACAGCTCGCGCGTTGGTGGCGCGGGTTAGATAAACAACCCGCGCGCGGCTCCGATCAACGTGTGTCACATTCGATTGCTATGCGAATCGGCGGAGCGAACTTGCATCTTCAAATAAATGCGAAGCATTATGCGCCTTTCAAAATCATTCAAGCATTAAAAATTCATCCCTTCGCAAACCTTTGTGATTTCCGACAGTTATCGTTTGCGCGAGGTAGAAAAACAGCTCGGGCGTTGGTGGCGCGGGTTAGATAAACAACCCGCGCGCGGCTACGATCAACGTGTGTCAGATTCGATTGCTATGCGTATCACCGGAGCGAACTTGCATCTTCAAATGCATGCGAAGCATGTTTACGTATACTTCAAAATTATGTAAGCATTGTAAATTCAACCCTTCTCTTACGTTTGTGTTTTCTGACAGTTACCGTTTGCGCGAGCTAGAAAAACAGCTCGCGCGTTGGAGGCGTGGGTTAGATAGACAACCCGCGCGCGGCTCCGATCAACGTGTGTAAGATTCGATTGCCATGCGAATAGGCGGAGCGAGCTTGCATCTTCAAATAAAAGGGAAGCAATATGTGCATTTCAAAATCATTCATGCATGGAAAATTCATCCCTTCACTTAATTTTGTGTTTTCTGACATTTACCGTTTGCCCGAGATAGAAAAACAGCTCGCGCGTTGGTGGCGCGGGTTAGATAAACAACCCGCGCGCGGCTCCGATCAACGTGTGTCACATTCGATTGCTATGCGAATCGGCGGAGCGAACTTGCATCTTCAAATAAATGCGAAGCATTATGCGCCTTTCAAAATCATTCAAGCATTAAAAATTCATCCCTTCTCAAACCTTTGTGATTTCTGACAGTTATCGTTTGCGCGAGCTAGAAAAACAGCTCGCGCGTTGGTGGCGCGGGTTAGATAAACAACCCGCGCGCGGCTCCGATCAACGTGTGTCAGATTCGATTGCTATGCGTATCACCGGAGCGAACTTGCATCTTCAAATGCATGCGAAGCATGTTTACGTGCACTTCAAAATTATGTAAGCATTGTAAATTCAACCCTTCTCTTACGTTTGTGTTTTCTGACAGTTATCGTTTGCGCTAGCTAGAGAAACAGCTCGCGCGTTGGAGGCGCGGGCTAGATAAACAACCCGCGCGCGGCTCCGATCAACGTGTGTAAGATTCGATTGCTATGCGAATAGGCGGAGCGAACTTGCATCTTCAAATAAAAGCGAATCAATATGTGCATTTCAAAATCATTCATGCATGGAAAATTCATCCCTTCACTAATCTTTGTGATTTCTGACAATTATCGTTTGCACGAGCTAGAAAAACAGCTCGCGCGTTGGTGGCGCGGGTTAGATAAACAACCCGCGCGCGGCTCCGATCAACGTGTGTCACATTCGATTGCTATGCGAATCGGCGGAGCGAACTTGCATCTTCAAATAAATGCGAAGCATTATGCGCCTTTCAAAATCATTCAAGCATTAAAAATTCATCCCTTCGCAAACCTTTGTGATTTCTGACAGTTATCGTTTGCGCGAGCTAGAAAAACAGCTCGCGCGTTGGTGGCGCGGGTTAGATAAACAACCCGCGCGCGGCTCCGATCAACGTGTGTCAGATTCGATTGCTATGCGTATCACCGGAGCGAACTTGCATCTTCAAATGCATGCGAAGCATGTTTACGTGCACTTCAAAATTATGTAAGCATTGTAAATTCAACCCTTCTCTTACGTTTGTGTTTTCTGACAGTTATCGTTTGCGCGAGCTAGAAAAACAGCTCGCGCGTTGGAGGCGCGGGTTAGATAAACAACCCGCGCGCGGCTCCGATCAACGTGTGTAAGATTCGATTGCTATGCGAATAGGCGGAGCGAACTTGCATCTTCAAATAAATACGAAGCATTATGCGCCTTTCAAAATCGTTCAAGGATTAAAAATTCATCCCTTCGCAAACCTTTGTGATTTCTGACAGTTATCGTTTGCGCGAGCTAGAAAAACAGCTCGCGCGTTGGAGGCGCGGGTTAGATAAACAACCCGCGCGCGGCTCCGATCAACGTGTGTAAGATTCGATTGCTATGCGAATAGGCGGAGCGAACTTGCATCTTCAAATAAAAGCGAATGAATATGTGCATTTCAAAATCATTCATGCATGGAAAATTCATCCCTTCACTAATCTTTGTGATTTCTGACAATTATCGTTTGCACGAGCTAGAAAAACTGCTCGCGCGTTGGTGGCGCGGGTTAGATAAACAACCCGCGCGCGGCTCCGATCAACGTGTGTCACATTCGATTGCTATGCGAATCGGCGGAGCGAACTTGCATCTTCAAATAAATACGAAGCATTATGCGCCTTTCAAAATCGTTCAAGGATTAAAAATTCATCCCTTCGCAAACCTTTGTGATTTCTGACAGTTATCGTTTGCGCGAGCTAGAAAAACAGCTCGCGCGTTGGTGGCGCGGGTTAGATAAACAACTCGCGCGCGGCTCCGATCAACGTGTGTCACATTCGATTGCTATGCGAATCGGCGGAGCGAACTTGCATCTTAAATAAATGCGAAGCATTATGCGCCTTTCAAAATCATTCAAGCATTAAAAATTCATCCCTTCGCAAACCTTGTGATTTCTGACAGTTATCGTTTACGCGAGCTAGAAAAACCGCTCGCGCGTTGATGGCGCGGCTTAGATAAAAACAACCCGCGCGCGGCGTCAATCGATCAATTATTGTGCATTGCTTTTGTACGAGTTGAGTCATTTTCATCACCAGCAACCGGCACCAATAAAATCGTCGGGTCGGCAGGTTCGGCATAATGCTGATGACTTGTTCTCGATTTCTTCTTTGTTCGTTGTCGTCGGTCGGCGTCACGATAATTGCAGAATATTTCGAGTTGCCAGTAAAAAGGCAAGAATGAATGATTTTCACTCATGCGCTGAGCCTTTTACTATCTTGCCACGGCGCCCCCCAAAGCATGCCACGTGAATACATCAGTCGTGAACAGCTGGTATTTTGTTCGCGGCTCATTCGTCGTGATGGATGCGGAATGATGCTTTCGTGAATAATCATTGACACAAGTCGCCCTCGCGAAACCGCCACTCCTCCTCCTCAAAATAACAAATATTTCGAAAGAAATTCAAGAGTTTCAAGCAGAGGTCGCAATCGGGCCGGGTTTGGCCGGCCCGGCCCGGCCCGAGCCCCTAAATCTCCGGCCCGGCCCGGCCCGGCCCGACCCGTACCCCCAAATCTCCGGCCCGGCCCGGCCCGGCCCGAACCCCCAAATCTCCGGCCCGGCCCGGCCCGGCCCGGCCCGAATTTTTGGCTCAGATTTTAACCCAATTTTTGTCATAATTTTTGCGATTTTTTTGAACCTATTTTTTTGGTTGAAAACAACGGTGTTGCAGGTTGTGGGGGCTGGGGGGTCCCCCCTAGGTACATACAGTAGGTAGGTAGGTTGACGCTCTATCTTGGTACTACATAACAGTAGGTAGGTCGCCGCCCGGCGGCTGGTACAATCAGTTGCGATCTTTGGCTGAAAATGGCATAAAATCGTCATTTTTCACTCAAAATAGGCGAAAAATCGCGCGCTACGCCCGAAATGAGCGTTTTAGAGCGCATTTTCATCAATATTTAGACCTAAAAATTTTTATCCGCCCCCACCCCCTTGCTCGGCCGGTACAGTAGGAGGTAGGTTGCCTTTGCCACCCCAAATTTTTGGTGGTACAGTAGGTTGCCGCCCCGCCTGGGTAGCAACACCACTGGACAGTACTGATCACTTACTTGCCGAATCCGTCAGAAATTTTAGTATTTTTGACAAGAAAATCCCTACTTTTTCAGTAAAATAAGTCACTTCATACGCTGCGGGCGGGGGGGCCCGGCCCGGCCCGGCCCGAGCTCGGGCCGGCCCGATTGCGACCTCTGGTTTCAAGCAGAAGAGCTGGCCTACCGGTCCTCCCACAGAAGCGGATTACATTCAGGCCTGGGCACAGCACCAGTGCTGTGGATGGGGGGGTGGGGGGTCCCCCAATGCATAGTAGTGGCTGGGGGGGGGGGGGGTTGGGGGGGGGGTTACCCCCCCTCTCAGTACTTACCTACCACAAAACCCGAGGGGGGGGGTTGGGGGGGTTGAGTACTTACCTCTCACAACTCCAAATCATACCTCTCACAAGCAATTTTGTACCTTTTTAAGGCAAAAATCGGTGTTTTTCGACCTTATTTTCCCTAAAATCGCGCGCTCCGCGCGCAAACCCACCCATAATACCTATTTTTAAGCGATTTTCAGCGAAAATTTGGAAAAAGTACTATTTTTACCTCAATTTTTGGCCAAATTGTATCACAAAAACGGTGTTTTTTCGCCTTTTTGGGTGACCAAAATCATACCTCTCACGCTCCCGGTCCCAACCCCGCATCATACTTACCTCCCACACATGGGCCTGCCACTACACTGCCCCAATGGTACCCTACCCTACCCGCCCCGGCCTGGTACCTACCCCCCTGCCCGCCCCGCTCTGGTACCTTACCCCCCCACTCCCCCCCCGCGCCCCGCCCCGCCCTGGTACCAGAGGTCGCAATCGGGCCGGGTTTGGCCGGCCCGGCCCGAGCCCCCCACTCTCCGGCCCGGCCCGACCCGTACCCCCAAATCTCCGGCCCGGCCCGGCCCGAACCCCCAACTCTCCGGCCCGGCCCGAATTTTTGGCTCAGATTTTAACCCGGCCCGAGCCAAAAGCCCAAAATCGCGGCCCGGCCCGGCCTGATTGCGACCTCTGCCTGGTACCCTACCCGCCCCGATTTTTACCCTCAAAATGCCCATTTTTCGGTCAAAAATGCCCAAATTTCGACCAAAAACCCCAAAAAGTGCAAAAAAAACTCGCGCTGCGCGCGATATATGTACTTTTTAGCACATAAAAACAGGCACCCGATTTTTTCCACCTATGTACCCTACCCGCCCCGCAAAAGTAGCCACAGCACTGGTGTACCTCAGAGATCGGAAACGGGCGGGTAAAGTCGGCCCGGCCCGGCCCGGTCGGGGAAAAGTCCGGCCCGGCCCGGTGGAGGGCTGCAGGTCGGCCGGGCCCGGCCCGTTTTGGCTTGAGGTCGGCCCGGCCCGGCCCGGTCAGCCAATTTTCAAGGGCCGAAAATTGAAAAAGTCCAAAAAGCTGAAAAAAATTCGAAATTTTCTGCAGAATACTTGTTTTCACTGGTGCAGCTGGGAAGGGGTAGGTAGCAGAGGTCGCAATCCGGCCCGGCCCGGCCCGGCCCGATTTTTTGGCTCAGATTTTAACCTAATTTTTGTCATAATTTTTGCGACTTTCGAATCTATTTTTTTGGTTGAAGTTGAAATTAAATTGTTTTCAATGGTGTGGCTGGGGGGTGGCCCCCCTTAGGTACAGTAGGTCAGTGTAGTTCCTGGGGGGGAGGGGGGTCCCCCCTAAGGTACTCTAACCGCCGCGACCAAGGTACACTAGTACACTAACCGCCGCGCCAGGTACACTAACCGCCTCAAT
This sequence comes from Rhynchonema sp. JSB1_4, assembly GCA_030248065.1. NCBI lineage: Eukaryota > Metazoa > Nematoda > Chromadorea > Monhysterida > Xyalidae > Rhynchonema > Rhynchonema sp. JSB1_4. Next base: position 23,306 of record JASAMV010003447.1, read on the forward strand.
TTTTGCCTAAAATCGGCATTTTTAGGCCTAAAATGGCCATTTTTAGGCCTAAAATGGGTAATTTTTAGGTCCATGATGTCAAAAGTCGCCAAAATACCCTTTTTATGGAGAATTTTTTCCAAAAAGGGGCAAAAATCGGTCAAATTTTCTACCTCAAAAAGTGACTTTTTCCTGAATTTGGGTCTTCCCCCCCCCCCTTCCCCCCAGGTAGGTACACTAACCGCCGCACGGAAAAAAGGGGTGGGTACACTAACCTATACTTGCGGGCCGGAAAAAAACCGTTTTTTTTTTCGGAAAAAAACCGAAAAAAAACCGTTTTTTTTCCGAGGCCCGGAAAAATACGTTTTTGTTTTTCCGGAAATTTTTCCAAGTGGCAATTTTTGGAAAAAAACGGTTTTTTTCCCAAAAATTTCAGAAATATTGTCAAAGGTGGCGAAAGAATGTTGTCAAAACCAATACAAATGTGCTAAACAGTTCAAAATGAGCACTTTTTAATCTCCAAGTGCATTTTTAGCCTGTTTCAGGCCATTTCCCGACAAAATTTTCTCCAAAATAGGCGTTTTTGGACCACTGGTATCTCCTTAATACTGGAATATTCGGAAAACGGTTTTTTTTTTCGGAAAAAAACGGTTTTTTTCCAAAAATATATTTTGCGGAAAAATACGCAAGTATACACTAACCGCCGCGCCGGACCAGGAACTACACTGCAGTAGGTAGGTAGATTGACGCGCCATCCTGGTACAGTAGGCAGGTAGCCGCCCCCGGCTGGTACAGTAGGTTGCTATTTTTGGCTCAAAATGGTACAAAATCGATATTTTTCACTCCAAATAGGCGAGACATCGCGCGGTGCGCGCGAAATTGGCGTTTTAGAGCACATTTTCATCGATTTAGACATAAAAAATTTTGTTCCCCCCCTTAGCTCGGCCGGTACAGCAGGTAGGTTGATTGTAGGCCTTTCTGGTGGTACAGTAGGTTGATTGCACGCCTGGGTAGCCACACCACTAATTGTTTTCCATGAAAAAGCCGTCATATAGACAATACTGACCCCTCCCCACTTACTTGCCGAATCCGTCAGAAATTTTTAGTAATTTTTGACCAAAAAATCCCTACGATTTTCAGAAAAATAAGTCACTTCAGAAGCTTTTCGGGCCGGGGGTGCCCTGGCCCGGGCCCGGCCCGACCGTCCAAATCCCCGGCCCGGCCCGGCCCGAGCCAAAAGCCCAAAATCGCGGCCCGGCCCAGCCCGGCCCGAGGTCGGGCCGGCCCGATTGCGACCTCTGGTAGGTAGTAGGTAGATTGACGCGCCATCCTGACGCAGTACGTAAGTCGCCGCCCCGGTGGTACAGTTGTAAGGCAGAGGTGAGAATCGGGCCGGGTTACCTCGGCCCGGCCCGGCCCGACGAGGTCCTGGGGTCGGCCCGGCCCGGCCCGACTTGGAAAAGTGGGCCCGGCCCGGCCCGATTTTTTCGGCCCGTGCTTTTTCTGATGATATTTTGAAGCAATTTTTTGGTGCAAATATTACTGTTTTTTGGTTTAGAAATACCTGACAATCATGGAAGTCGGTACTAATTCGCGGAATCGCGAGAAATTTTGGCAAATTTAGCCTTAAAAATCATAGCCCATTTAGCCCATTTTAGGCCTAAAAATGCCAATTTTACTCAAAACTTGAGGCGGTTAGTGTACCTAGCGCGGCGGTAGTATACTAGTGTACCTTGGTCGCGGCGATTAGTGTACCTTAGGGGGGACCCCCTCCTCCTCAGCGTGGGGGCACATACCGTGCCGGCGAGGGGGAGATGCTGTACTTTGGGGATACTGTACGTACCCTCCGCCGGGGGGGAGTTAGGTTTTTGGCGAAAATTTTTTATGCTTTTATAATGTGTGGTGATTGGTCTAAAAGTGCTTAAAACAGAGTGCACTGGGTGCTGTCTTGTGGACGTGCTTTACACAAAAGATGATAGATCAATAACGATACGATTTAGCCTTGTGGGCACGCATTGCGTTAGATCTGTGGATGCAGTTTCGGCCCATAATGCCAGACTGCAATGGCGCCCTGGGCCTTGTCAATGACAAAAGCGCCAGTGGTTACCACCATAAACCGAAAATGCTCCAGCTCAACTTTGTAGGTTGAGTGAAACATAACCGGTCATCACAGATCTCTTTTGATAGCAAAGTGCACTGGGTGCTGTCTTGTGGACGTGCTTTGCACAAAAGATGATAGATCAATAACGATACGATTTAGCCTTGTGCTTAAAACAGAGCTTTCTTGCGGCAGCAAGCGATTTTTGACATTTAGGCGAAAATGGTCAATTTTGGTACTGCTCGGCGTCAAAAATAAGTCGTTTCTTCGGGGGTGCTTGTTCCAAAAATGAAAAATTCCCCATATCCCATGCACCCGGCTGATTTCCCATACCAGGGGCCCATAGTAGTGGCAGGGGGTTATAGGGGGTTACCCCTCTCAGTACTTACCTACCCGAGGGGGTTGGGAGGGTTTAGTACTTACCTCTCACAACTTCCAAATCATACCTCTCACAAGCAATTTTACACCTTTTTAAGCCAAAAATCGGTGTTTTGACCTTATTTTCCCAAAACACACCCATCATACGGATTCCTAGGCGATTTTCGGCGCAAATTTGGAAAAAAGCACTATTTTTATTTCATTTTTTGGCCAAAATTGCGTTATAAAATCGGTTTTTTGCTTTTTTGAGTGACCAAAATCCCCCCCCCCCCCGCGAGAAATCCCCACCTCCCTGAAAAATCAACCACCCTTCTGAGCAGTGTAGTTCCTGGTCCGGAGGGGGAGATAGCGGACCCTCCGTTTTTTTCGGAGGGGGAGATAGTGTACCCCCGAGGGGGGGAAGAGAGGAAAGACCGAAATTCGGGAAAAAGTCACTTTATGAGGTAGAAAATTTGACCGATTTTTTGCCCCTTTTTGGAAAAAATTCTTCATAAAAAAGGGTATTTTGGCGACTTTTGAGAACATTGACCTGAAAATCACACATTTTTAGGCCTAAAAAATGCCCATTTTAGGCTTAAATGCTATTTTTAGGCAAAAATTGGGGGGAGATAGTGTACCCGGAGGGGGAGAGATAGGGGAGAGTGTACCACCCGAGGGGGAGATAGCGTACCCGAGGGGGGGGACCCCCCCCTCCCCCCCCCAGGAACTACACTGCTTCTGAGAAATCCTACCATTTAGTCAACAAAAAACTGAATCAGGCAACGATGGAACTAAACACATTGCTCGATGGACGATGGTTTTGCGGATGAATTTCACTCGATTGTCACGATTCGTTGTGCTACTGCTCGCGTGCTTCTGCATTTTGTTGTTGATTTTTTCGCATTCACTGACGGCTGTCAACAACAACAACAATCGCCCCGATTGTCCGCTTTGCCAGCCATGTGATAAGCACAAAGGTGAGAGAACGATAGAAGAATGAGACTGGCCGTGGGTTTGAGAGACAGTTTTAGTGATGGAGATGGAATGGAAGTGGTAACCGAAACGGTGGTTGGTTTATTGCTCTCAGTGACGCATAAAACCATGCACGTAAATTAGTGATAGAAGCACAGTTACAAGACCGGGTGGGACAATTACGGAAATGAAAATAGTTACAACACTGGTTATAACAAAACCACAGCAAATAAAAGCTACAAAAAGCGCCAAGGAGAGAGAAAGATCACGGACATCAGGACAGATCACAGGACATGTTAACAGAACTGAAAATTATGCATTAATCCTCGTCCTCGTCAAACGACAAATGTCGGGCTCAGAGGGCGCATATTGGGATCAGTCCATATTGTCAACAGTCCAGAACAGATGGTGGGTTGGTGATTGTCCGTCACTTCCGTGTACCACCATTTAGCGACGTGGCTGGCGTCCCCAGGCTGACGTGAATGCGTATCGAACGAGACATCGCCATATCCATCTCGTTGACCGCATCCGGACGCGGTGGCGATAGAGCCCCGAAACGGTGGTTGGAAGGGGAGGGTTTGGTTGAGGACAATTTTTATTGAGCCTTGGCGCAATATGTTGCAGAAAAATACCGAAGCATAATTTGGTCCCCCATAGGCGTGCTGACACTGACAAACTGATGCGCCGCACGGACGTGTTATTGGCCGTAATTTCTTTCTCATGTTCGTTTCAGCAGACGTTTTGAATCGTCACGGGCGATTGTTGTTCGACGGAAATGAGAACATCGATGAAAACAGCGATGATGAAGGTGACATGCAGAAAGCTGTTGTAGCCAAGAAACATGACAACGAAATAGGCACCAACAACAACCCTGACGATGAAATTGAGACTGCGGCTGCGTGTGAGAATCTGGCTGCTTTGGATTGTGTGATTGAGCAAAAACGATCGATTGGCTGTTATTATGATCGAGAGAATCGCGAAATCTATGTGCCGTATGAGACTTTCTTGAGGAAACAGTTTGATGCGAGTGCAAAATTTGTGGGCGATCGGTGAGTGGACAATTGCCGGGTCAGTTTCGAAACCTGTTGGAACAATGCTATCAATTAAGAATGCACGTTGCGCGTGGACTTGTAAGTTCCAACCTATACAGGTTGCAAAAAACCGTCTTTTCATCACAAAAAACGCGTGCATTTCATTCAGTCATGGTGATGTACTTCTGTCGGTCCTGCTTCTTTCTGAAAACCAAGTTTATTGCTGAAACCTTCGGAACCTAGATCATAACCGACCCCAGGGAAGCATTTTCTCACTTGGTTCGACGCAATGCGCTTTAGTGATAAAATGGCGATAAATTATAAATACAACGAATACCTTATTTTCCAGCATCGAATGGTCGCAGAGCTACGCGCGTCTGCACGCCGATCGTCCGGTGGCGAATTACGGTGCGCATGGCGTATTCGGCCCGTTCCTGACGTACAACGTCGAAAATCGTGACCGAGTTCGATGCATCAGTGGTGAATTTGGCGTGCCCATGTCTGTACAGTGGAGTACCACGCCGTACTACTATCCCATACAGATTGCGCAGTACGCGCTTGAACATTACAGCAAGAATATTACCGGTTGGTTTCGGTTAATATATCCATTTGCCAGTTTGCTTGCCTGGTGACGTATTCAGCAACGACGGCGAATAATTTCTCTTTCATGACTAGCAAATGTTTCTTTACCATGTTGTCAGCGCATGTCTGTAAAATTCCCTTCAATGACGTTTGATCAATCCCGTCTCGAAAAGCTGAACAAGAAAGAAAACATCCGATCCGACTGAAACAAATTTAACATGCAAGAAAGTTGTCGCTTCCCTTTTTATTCTGTCATTCAGTAAAAAGCAGATTTCAGAAACGCACGAAGTGACCACGCGGGGCAGCGATCTCAGCGATTGGCATCACCCAATAGATGTCAGGTGGAAGAAATCGACAAAAGTTGATCTGGTTTTCGATGCTGAGTTGAATTCGAAAGTGATCGGAATTGATACCGACGGTTAGTTGTTAGAGCGCTGTTTTTTGGAAAACGACAAATTTTTCACAATTTTCACTTTCCAGCAAACTTCGAGAATCCCGGTGTTACCATCGACCTTTACAGCGATTCAAAATTTCCGTTGTTGGTTTTCCGCGCCAGTTTTTCGTCAGACTCGAGCTTCAGCGTTGTTGCACGACAACAAGACACAAATGAGCTTTATCGACTTCACTTTGTTGATCAGGTAGCAAAAACTGATTTCGATTATTGATGACTGAAAAAATTATTCGATTGCTTCTTCAGTTTGACGGCGACGAGCATTGTCTTCGGGTTGAGAATGAACAAGATCTATTTATATATTCTTTGGGGACTGAGAGTGCTGGCAAATGGAGAACGGTTGTGCGAAATGTGCTCACGGATGTTAATCGGTTGGTCATTCTCATTCTTTTGTTTCTTTGTTTGGATTCAGAAACCAACAACTGAAAGCAGTTTCTGTCAGTGATGTAGTTGGTCCGAGCAAGAAAGCTAGCTAGCTGTAGGGGTGCGGCGCAAGAAAGCTAGTCAGCTAGCCGTGTACCCCGAATGCGTATTTCTGTGCATGTTAGAGAAAATTTGAGCGAATTTGACCAGTTTGGCCCATAAAATGGTCATTTTGACACTAAAATCAACACTTTTTTGACTTGATGACCGGAGCAAGAAAGCTAGCTATCCAGCTTGGGCGTATGGGTTCGGGAGCAGGAAAGCTGCTACCTAGCAGTTGCGGGGTATTACTTCATACCCCCCAAATACATCACTGGTTTCAGTGCTTTACACTTCGTTGCCAAGAGGAAACACGGTCCGGCGAAGAAACTGACCAGCGATAACTTTCGTCTGGTTCGTCACATGCTTGCTTTTGTTTCAATTGATTTATTGATCCAAAAACATGTTTCCGTTTTTAAAATAAGTATGTTTTCAGATTTCTCTGTCTTTCCGCGGGCAAGTGTCTGTTTCCCCGGTCATCCGCCAGCAGTCGTCGGCGCATGGAGATCAATTTTTGTCAGCCGCTGATTGGTTCGTTCGTAAACAGGATCAGCACGGTGGTTGGCCGATTCACGCTAAACGCACGTTGGCCGATGGAAAGCTGGAATTGCAGGTCAGATATTCAGGACGGAAAATGTTATGATTGTAGTAACACTTGTTGGCAGCGTTTCTGAAAGATTAATCGTTGGTCATCAATGATCTGCGTTTTCTTGCGGAATAAACAATAACTTGCCCAAATTAGCGAACTGTAAGAAATGGCTCCACCACCACACCCACGCACGCAAGATCCAAATATGATAATCCACTGACCTTTTCTTTCTGCTAAATAGTGCGACTGAAGCGCGATTGGCCACGAATTCAAGTTCATAATTTTTTGATTTTTGCATTTTCAGTCCGGCTGGTACTCGGCGATGGCGCAGGGTCACGCGATATCGGTGCTGTGTCGTGCGTTCTACCGTACGAATCAACGACAATTTCTGGACGCTGCCCTCAGCGCCACCAAATTGTACAATCGGGATGCGAAAGAAGGAGGTTAGCTTTGGTCGAAGGCAGTGCTGTGGCTCGCCACCCCGAAAGGTACAGCTGGCCGGTACGGTATGTATTGTCTGTATACGGTATGGCCCCCGCGCTCGTGTACAGTACCTGCCATCTGCCCCTCTCTGGTACGGTATCTCGCCAAGTTTTCTATTTTTTTACCCCAAAAGTACCTTTTTTGGTCCAAAATAGCCAAAAATCGATCAAAAGTGCAAACATTCGATTTATTTGCGTTGTAACTTATAGAAGCTCAATCCCCACGAAATCAGTGTGGCACAGTATCTCTCCCTAATATTTCATCCCCCCAAAATGAGTTCCCCCAAAATCCCTGGTGTCTTTCCTTTTTTTGGCCCCAGGGTACAGTGTCGCACCCTCTCAAAACCAAAAGTAACCACAACACTGATCGAAAGCTGTCTACCTTTTTCACGTGACATGAGCTGACCATACCACCAGATCGACCATACTATAAAAGGTTGCTGATCGGATATTAAGGCACATTGCCTGGCCTCAGTTGATAGGTTCACCACAAAAGATATAGCAAGATCCTTCTGGGTAGTTTGATTTTGTTCTTCGTTTGTGCGTTCAATCTTGTTTTTTTAATCCAGGCATTCGCAACCATCTGCTGAGTCAATACCCGTGGTACGAGGAGTACCCAACCACACCAGGCAGTTTTGTGCTCAACGGCTTTATCTATTCGCTAATCGGACTATACGACCTGAAAATCACGCTAAAATCATATCACGGCTCGTCCGAAAGAGACTTTGACAACGTTGCCCAACTGTACGAACAAGGCCTGAAAAGTCTCAGTCAGGCCTTGCTGCTCTACGATACCGGGCATCGGTCCTTCTATGATCTGAGGCATCTGAGCCTGATTGATACGGCACCGAACCTGGCCAGATGGGATTACCACGCGTTGCATGTGTACCAGCTGTATTGGCTGGCTGGCCTGGAGACTGGCCGAACCGAGTACAGGGTGTTTGAGGATGTGGCAAGACGCTGGACGGCATATGCGAAGGGAGAGCATGCTAAACACAATTAGGGTTGGTTGTTGACCTTGGTCGAACTTGGTGAGCAGTCCGGTCTTTCACTTTCAATGCGTGATTATAGCTACAGAAAATTCGAGATTTACTGATCTATTTTTGCCAGTATGAATGTTCTTGCTGCTGAATTGGCATCCAATTTAGTGGCACGAGAAAGTCTGACATTGACAAGAAAGAAAAGAATGTGGGATGATCGCCAAGTTTGACATTTTCCACAGTGAAAGATTCCCGTGATGTGACTTGATTTGATGGCCAGCGTTGAGAAGTTGAGCTTTTTCTATCGGCTGTGTTTGAGCTGTTTGTTTGATAGTTGTATTCAGGGATGAAGAATTGAGCTCCTTCCTTGTACATATTTATTATTCTTACATGTTTTGTCTTCATGCGGTGCTTTTTTGCTACAAAATGCGGTGTTTCTTTGTTCGGTAATGAATCAAAATCTCAAACTTTCCTACTGAATGAAAATTTGTTTGTTTACGTGCTCAAGACTGTTTTTTCGCAGTTTACTTGTGGTTGTAAGGTGTGCTTCATTTTGTTGTCAGCTGTACAGTAACATGCAATACGCGGGTTATCCAAAGTTAGAGGCAGTATTACTCGTTTAGCGAAATTTGACAAAAGTACAATGTACTTTTTATTAGTGGCATATTTTTTGATCAAAAATCGTGCCATTTGGGTGATTTTAATGCTTTGAGTTATCTTGCTTTTTTAATATTATCTTTCTTTGTCTAGCTTACTGCCGCAGTTTATGCATTTTTATCACGTGGTTATTATTGCGGTAAGTTTTGAGCAAGATTTTGCCAGATGTGACGTTCCAGTTGAATTTATTCTCATGCAGAAACTTGCTTGCAGAAATTTCAAATTTGATTGTGGTTGTAAAAATAAAATTTCAACCCTATGGGCTGTGTATGTTTGTGATTTTTATGATGCAAAATGGTTGACTTTTACACCGGACACTTGACACACATCTTTGCGAGTAAAGATGTTTGTTTACCTGGCTTGGCTATTTTATGTTTACAACTTTGTTTGCAATCTGTGGTGTGGTTTCGTTTGACTTTACTGAACCCATACACCTTCAACTTAACCGGTTTCGGTCGGGTTATCATTTTGAACACTTGGTTGTAAAATGTGTTGTGTTTTATGTCGCTGTGGTCATCTGTCTGAATTTCCCATAGATTTTGTTGTTTTGAATGCTGATACCGCCCGTGTGAACAACGCACATCATTTAGCCTTCACTTTGTTTGAAACTGACCGTTTTCGGTTGTCTTGCTGAGAACCGACACCGTGCAGAAAAGTGTTAATTTTGTGTTGTGTAAGTGTGGTACAGGTATTCTGCATTCACGTTCATATCTACTCCACCACTGCAGAGCATAAAATGCGCAAAAAGTTTTCCTTTCCGTAATTTCCCTCTGTCTCATGTTTCAAAATTTCCTGACCTCGAAATATTCCCAAGACGTTTCGCTGATTTGATCAAATCAAAACCAAGGTGGAGGCGTGAAGGTAATGTAAATGACCTTGAGGTTATTACGAGAACGCGGCACTTCGGAATGATACCTGCCTTCAGAATTTGTCATTTTTTGCACTTTTCTTCCCTTTTCTTGTTTGCATTGCAGGCTCGGGCTGTGCATTATTACTCATCCTTTGTCGGAAACCACATTTTACACCCGTGCCCAGGTCAGTCCGGTAACCCACCCCGGCTGAAATATTGAATAAGTTTGTTATTCATTCGGCTTGTTTCTATGGGTGATATTTTTGAAACGGTGTAAAGGTCAGTTGGGTGTAAGGCGGGGAAGCTGAAAAAGTGTCAAGACGCGCGGCCGCGGGCGCGCTTTAATATTCTCTGTTTTTTGTTTCTTTTTTTTTTTTTTTCTGCCCTTCAACATTTCTGACCTTTTATGGAGCCGTTTTGAATTCGTGCTGCGATCGTTAGCGGCATCAATTTTTTTGGTACCGCCGTCAGTGAATGTTCAATTTCTCTAGCGTCACGGCGGAATGTCAGGCAACTTAAAAATATTCCTTTAAAACGTTTCTGCAACCAGCTTAAATGAACTAGATTGCAAACAAACGATCTACATAGCACAGCAGACTAAAGTGACCATTCTTAGAAACCCTCTGCTCTTCTCACGTCAATTTCAAGCACGCCAGCTACACAACTTCTCACACCCTCCCCCACCCCCACCCACCCCTCCCGTCAAAAAAAACACCCAAGGAACAACCTAACATGAGGGATATTATTGTTTGTAAACCTTGTTTGAACGGACTATTTGCTCAGCTTTTTTCGCGAACAAGACATTATTATTATTATTTTGTCCATGTGTTGTCCTTTTGGGTTTACGACAGAATTATGTCAATACATACCTGCCTCTGTGTGTAACTATACAACGAATTCTGTTCTATTATCCACGTGCGATAGATTTCTATCCTGTTTATTTGATTTCTGCCTGTGTGACTATTGTTGATCCTATCAATGAGTTTATTTCGCTCACATAATTCATCACACAACTGGCCGCAGCGGCCGGGCCTGTTTCGCACAAAAACATTATTCGCCGATTTGTTATTTTGATAAGTTACCTTTTGCTCTGTGCACGTGCGAACTTATTGCGAACAAGTTTTGCCTAGGTTTTTCGTTGATCCGTATCTATCTGTCTGTCTCTGCTTTTTGCGCAAAGTGCACGTTAAATCTACATCATCTGACCTCGACCAGATGTTCCTAAACTTGTTCTCCCTTTTGTGCAAACCGTATTAAACAATCTGGAATGTGCCCCATAAACATTAGCCGATCTTTTGCACACACGTTTCAGCTCCATCAGCTTTCTTGGTCTCTCATCTTGCTCCCCAGCCCAAAGTGAGGCAGCTAGCTGCCTTATAAACTATAGCTTGTGGGTGGTTTATGTGCTGCACCGGTAAAATACTAGGTGCCACGCGTGCCCAGAGAGGTTGTTTGGGTCTCGGTTCACTCACGAGTCAGAACAAGCTACCTACCAAGGTAGCTGGCCACCGCTGTTCTAAACGGATTTTTATTTGCGGCTGCTGTTTTTTTCGCCTCACATCATCCCATGGCACACCGCATTGACTGGCTCTATGGGGCATAAAGTTAGTTAGCTGCTTGCTGAAGACTAGATTCTAGGTATAGGTTTGCATTTTCATCTTGGTTTCTCAGTGCTTGCTTTGTGCGATGATGACTTAGTTTGGCTGCCATCTTGTGTTTGGTCTGGTTGATGTAGCTTTAGGCTGCATAATCACTTTCTTGTTGTTCTTATCGAACAGTGATCACGTCTTCAAATAAAAATATCTATGGCGAAGAGCTTGACTCACGAGCTCGAAAAGTATTTCGTAAAACTACTATTTCTTCAACAAAAAACTGCCAGCTTTTAGTTGCTAGCTTCACTTTCAGACAGTCAACCTTCTATCCGTAATATTCCGTCAGTTTTCCCGCTGTTGTTGTTTGACGGCAGCGTGGGACCGTGTGCGCGTTTGTCTCTGGTGTGAACGAGCCCAATCACTGCCTCTTGGCTGACTGTTGAATTGGTGAGCAATTTTTTAGTTTTAATGGTTGTTCCTGGTCTTTTGATGGTTGGGTGTCATTTTCAAATACTATGTAATCTATTGTGGCGAAATTGTATTGTATGCAGCAGCTTTAGTTTGAGCAATCGCAGCCTGGAGTAACTATCACGAACCTTGCAAGTTTATTCCCGGTTTGTTCTTACGGCAGGCTTCCATTTTGACTTTGTAACCGGTGGTAATGATGTGGTTGGTCTCGGGTTGGGGATATGCGTATCGATCACCCCATAGCTATGTAGGTAGCCACCTCGAGCTACCAAATCACACACCCCAACACCTGCTAGCTAGCTCGAGCTCCCCAAATGTGGCAAAGAGCGTGTTTTTCAGGAGCTTTTTTTGGCAAAAAGTTTGGTCATTCCCCAAAAATCCCAAAATTTGTTTTGTATAGCTGGGTCGAGCGACCTGATGGTTGGTGAGTGTACAGTATGTAGCTAGTGTGCTGAGTTATGCTATGCCACCACACCTAATTGAATGACTGTCCCAGACAGCCTACGAAGATTAAAAAACTTGTCCAAATGACCGCCGAATAAATTTCAAGTCGTAAATGTTTTTCCAGAATCGCCCTCCAAATGGACCTGTCAACGGCGTGCCCGGTGCAACTATTCGACAATTTTGCGTCTGCCAGTGAGTTTGGCGACATTCAGCGATGTTTCAATCAGTTGTGCACAGCGGTCGGCATTGATCCGTTGAATCATGAACGATTCTATGAGCGGTTGGTTGTTTTTTGAACTTGGTTAAACTTTCCAATTGGCTCTTGACATAGAAGTTGCAAACATTGTCTCAGAACGTTCCTGTTCCTTTACTTGACCAAACATTCTCACAACATTTCGTTATCATTTATACCAGTGCCATTTGTGGATGCACATTTTTTACACAACGATATCATACCTATCATCATCATATTGATCTCATTTTTTTCAGCATCAAGGCCAAACTGCCGTCATGGAAGGCGGAAAAACTGTGGGCGCTGTTGGACCAACGTGCTAATCAGAAAGAATACAAACAGCAGCGAGCTTGTCAGAATTTGAGGGTAATCCGTTACGTGCTTTTGTATTCTTTCTGTCAATGAAACGCAATTTCCGGAGTATCGCGTCATGCATGTGCAGTAGTTTGTCGATTCTCATTTCTTCCCGGCGGTTCACTAGTCCATCGTTATTGTTAGTGCCGCCTTTTGACCACATCCATAGATCCACAGATAGCTGTCTTGTGGTGACTAGCGTAAAATCATTCATACGCAAACGAGTCTTGCTCTGGTCAAAGTTTTTCTTGAAACTATTAAAAATAGTCCAAACAAAGAAATCCTAACTCCGTTTCCCTCAGCGCATGCAGAAAACATTTATCTTCGAATAATTACCGTTAACAAAGCACATTCAAAAATAATTCGCTGATGTTTCACGCCCACGACGCAGGTATTGATCATCGGCGCTGGTCCATGCGGTCTGCGTGCGTCAATCGAATGCGCACTGTTGGGCGCCAAAACGGTGGTGCTGGAGAGGAGGGACACCTTTTCGCGCAATAACGTGCTCCATCTATGGCCATTTGTCATTACCGACCTGAAGAACCTCGGTGCTAAGCTGTTCTATCCGAAATTCTGCGCCGGATCCCTAGATCATATCAGTGGGTTTGCTGGTTGTGTCGAAATTGTGTTTTCACGGTTGATAGCATTTTTGCTTTCAGTAACCCGTCGCAGTTTGATCCATAGAGCAAAACGTTTTTCGTGCGCAAATATTTCGTTGTTTGTCTTCGGCTTTGTGCGTCCCATGTCATTTATCGCTCTTGTCATCATCCAACTTAAGTGATGTTCCAGAACAATTATTAAAAAAAATCAACGCCGAAAACAGCACAAAACACTAAATTCAGGCATTCGTCAACTGCAATGCGTGCTGCTGAAAGTGGCCCTGGTGCTGGGCGTGCAGGTTGTGGGCGGAGTCGGCTTCGAGGAGCTCATCATGCCCGCAATCAATCCGAATAATGGCGAATGTTGGTTTCCATTTGTTTTTTCATTACTTTTTCTCAAAAAATATTGTTATTATTTTTATTTGTTCAGTGGTGGGCTGGCGCGCTGAGCTGAGTCCGTCCGATCACTACCTGAGTGACTATGAGTTCGATGTCGTCATTGCTGCAGATGGGAAACGAAACAGTTTGCCGGGTTGGAACTTTGTGTTGTTTTGCTAGTTCAGCATTGGATATCCTCAGACAGACACCTAATGCGATTCTCAGTCGCGCATTACTTTGCGACTTCTTATTTTCTGACCTTACTTCGATGATGACTGTCGTTTCGCTCATACCGGCAATAAGCAGCCTGCATATTTGTGTCTACGTCTACAAGAAAACATTTCTGT
>JASAMV010003448.1:0-15804 GCA_030248065.1 Rhynchonema sp. JSB1_4
GACCACATAACGATCGCCGTTGGTGTGATGTGGCCAGACTTGTCTGTCAACGACATATCTTTGAGACAACGCAATGATTTCGTGCCAATCTTGTGGGTCGATCTCGATATCGACGGTGCTATCGATGACGTCCACTTGATGATCGCCGGGATTCCGATCCGAGATTGTCAGAATTTTTGACGACACGGATTGACGATGGCGGCGGATTGGGGGCTGCAAAATTTATGCGAAGAATCTTGTTTAAATGTTCATTTATTTTTTTATTGGTTTTTTATTTTGTTTTTGTGGCCAGTAATGCCATACCTGCACAGCAGCAACAACATTTCGAGCCTGCGTAATGCCACCGGTGCCCAGCATTGCAGCACGTGACATAGCGCGTCGCACGTTGTGACAGAATACGGCCAGTTCACTGCATTGACGGGCGATGGCCAATGAGTGCACGCAGACGTGTGACCAGCGACGGAAATCGGCACAATTGCACGTGAATAGACCTGCGTTGTTGGCGGGGAATTAGTTAGGGAGGGCTTTGGACATATAGAATTTATATTTTGTGGGCTAATGATGACAACCAAAAAGCGTGCGGTCAGAACAAGGAAAGAAACAGTGGAGCGCTGTTTTCTTCCAAGTAAAACAAGCAGGCTACGGGAGCCTTTTGTCCGCCAGTGGCCAACCAGCCACCTATGGCATTCGATATCTGTTATTTCACAGACAATTTGTATTCCCTGTGAAAACCACGCAGTCACCAACCATGCGCCAAATGATTGACGGTGTATGCGAGCAGTTGATGGGCCACGATCCAACGATTCGAAGCATTCGGAAATGGCCAGATCACAACTGGGTCCGCTTGATTGCACAGCGTTTGTGCGTCACGGTGCATCTGAAATGCAAACTTCAACGGCACGGTAAATTGGGAATGTCAGCCATAACCGGATGTATAAGGAAGTAACGAGCACACGCTGCACGCTGACTTCCCATGATTTACCCGCTGCCCTCCCTCACTGGCGTGCGCAGCAGGCGATGTTTTTCTCGAGCAATAAGACCTCCTCTAGGTGCCAGATGAAGGTCAATTGGCCGGATGTGTTCGCACCGGCGATGACTGGCACCTCGCTCGCCTGCGCAAGCAGGCCGAAACGGGCAAGACTCACTGCTGTTGGATCATTCCCAGTCATACAGCTACCGTATGAGAAATTCGCCCAAATTGGGAACAAGTTATGCGATAGTACCTGTAGCCAAACGTGACGCGGCACAGTGTCCGGAGGTAGAGGACCACAAGTCAGGTCCTCTGTTGAACTTCGGGAATAGCGTGTCTGACGCTTGACCACCTGGCCTCGGTTATCAACTGAAAACTGTGAGAGCGGCCGTTGATTGGTTGAACCACATTCAAATTGATTCCTCATCAATCGGCAAGTAATAATCTAACATTTGGTGACCACATGCTTGGTTTTGGCAATCTCGGACGGTTTACGACGCACGTAGCTGTCCGAACGTTTGCTGTTGCCGTGCGGCTTGACGTCCAGCGGTCTGGGGATTGGAAAAAGAAGGACCAAGATGAAGCGACAATCCATGTTATAGGATTGTGGGATTTCATGACATCGTTTTTCGGAACAGAGAAACATTTAGTTGGACCCAATGGTGTCGTTGGGGGGGGGGGGGAAGGGGGGGTTACCCCCTAGTATCCGGTATCCGGTATCTTGATTTTTTCTCCCAGGGGTATCCGGTATCCTGACTTTTTGTCCAGGGGTATCCTGCCCTAAAATTTTTCCGAAAATAGTAAAAATCGCCCATTTTTACCGCCAAAATGCTCAAAATCGCTTGCTGGCGCAAGCATAACCCCCCAAATGACCATTTATTGCGCTTTCAACACCGATTTTGCTCAATTTTCCTCTAAAAAAACTGACCTTTTTTGAACAACCCCCCCTGGGTATCCGAGATTTTTTATTTTAGAGAGCAACCCCCCCTGGTATCCGAGATTTTTCATTTTGGGTATCCGGTATCCGAAAATTTTGGATTTTGGGTATCCGGTATCCTGACTTTTTGATTTCCCAACGACACCACTGGTTGGACCACTCATTTCCAACCTCACAACGCCATCAATCCACTCATACGATATCACAATCCAGCGTGACTTGGTCGACGACTTGTCTAATTGTTCGTCACCCTCGTAAATCCAGAATATGTTCTTCGCCAACTGACCCTCCGCCCGTGAGTCCGGATGTTTCGCGTAGTATTTGCGAACGAAATAGTGCTTTTTGTCAAACTCGTTGTGAACCCGTCTTGATGGGAAAAACCTTGGGCTGCAATCGAGACGAGATAAGAAAGGCTAACAAAAGCATGAAAAGCAACAATGACTCTCACATGAATCCAGCGCGTCTGTTCGTCCACACGCCGAGTCCGTCCACGGTGGCATCCTTGTCATTCAACATGCGCGCGTTCACAACGAACGTCCCGCTCGGCCAGGATTTGGGCAGTGCTTCAATTATGTATCGTTACTTTTCGTGCAAAAAAATTATCAAAATGACAAAATAGTTATTTCAAATCCATGATCAGTTACAAACCTGAAGGGAAGTGTAAGCAGAGCCAATCTTTTTGACATTTTGTGGCAGCCAAGAGAGCATCTCGAAGACTAGAGGTAGCACGACGACAATAAATATGGATACCATGGGCCAAATCCTGCAAAATAAAGTTGCTAAACGAGTTTCAAATGGAAAAATCGACAAATAAGTAGGGAACAGTACTTGAGGTTGATCATCCAAAGCTATCGGATCGGCGGACGGCAAAATTCTGTGATAAGGAATTTTTAGCACGACGATCTCAGTAAATTTCAAAAAAATCAACTCACCTGGATGTGGACGGTGTCGTTTTGTTCTTTTCTCTTTCGTCCCCATTCACGTGTTTGTAGCAGATCAACACCCAACTGACTTTATCTGGTGTATCATATTTATACACCCAATAGACGTGTTTCTCCAGCAGGGCATCTTTGCTGCGAAAGCACTGTACGCGCACAAAACCGCTCAACGTTTGGTCATTCATTTTGGTGGTGAATGGCAGGTCCGTAAGTCGGTCGGGGCTGGAAATTCACGTTAAAACTAAAATTCACATTCACAGATTAGTGTTAAGACAACTAATGCCCACTTCGCCAAGAAGATCCGCAAAAATCCCCACACCTGGTGGGCGTCTCCCTCCACTGCCCCCTGTACATGTCATTAGCAGCGTCAATGTCCCGTTCCAGACTAGCACCGTCGACAATAAACACGGCATCGTTCGAATCGGACGGACAGCCGGGCGGCACCGACCGACAGACGGGTGGTATGGCAGATGACAGACATGCACTCAGACATTGCACTGCGTCAAGGTGGTCCAGCACGGCACTCGTGCTCCATACAGGGTGATCGGGCTGGAATTGGCAATAAGTCCATTTTTGGCAACTGCTCCCAGGTACTGCATTATTTGAGCAACCCAGGTCACACCACGAAGATGATGCGTGAGCGAGCGACAAAGGTAAGAAAAGCAGTTAGTAGGACGGCACGAAACTCGGCACAATAATCAACTCTTGCCATGCATGTGAGCAAGGCCTCATGAACACCGATTGTGAATTGTAGTAAATCATGGTATACCAAACCCATGTTACACCAACCTCTGCAGATGCGCTATCCGAGACTGCTGCATCGCATAGCTTTGCAGGCTTTCTCACAGTTCGACGCGGCCTGATGCTCAGCATGGGCGCTGGAACATCAGCTGGTTTATGACGGCCAGCTTTGATGCGCATGACGCACTGGTAGCTAAAAAAGATAACTAAACGTGGGATGAATTTCGATTTATGAACAGGTAAGGATGTTAGGTTTCCTGGATGCCATGCCAATTGACTTCACAGCGAACAAGAGCACGATGAACGAGACTAGTTCAATTTTTATTCACAAATAATCATTGATACGTCCCTAAATTATATCGATAATAACATATCAGCAGAAACACAAACCATAAACCTAGAATCTGCGAGAATACATTTATACATAGCTACGAGCAACGTTGCGCGCGTACTGAACAATTAGCAACTCAAACCATAGAGAACACTGAATCGTAGTGAGCAAATACAATCGTCACAGAAGTAACAACTTGTAAAAACATGTACCGACCAGCGATGTCCAAATAGAACGCATGCGGAGCAATTGAAACACACAATTCTACGTCTCATCGCCGCTACTCTCCAGTTCATCAGGTGATCCAACCAGATTGTACCCAATCACGCCGTGTTGTCTATCGTCCCTTGGCGGAGCTATCAGCGGATATCGATCATCATTCACATTCAATTCCAACAACAGATGATAGGCCTGTTGCACACCCAGTTGTGTGGTCGATGTTTGATCAGTTCGGTCGGCATGCTGACCATTCCACACGTGTTCGCCGTGCAATGTGTCCTGAATTAAGCCGTTGTGCGCGCGAACATCCGACGTGACGCGCTCGGCTCGACTCCGTAGACGATCCGGCCAATCAGGAGTGCACGACAGGAACTGCAATCAAATGTAGTACTCTATTAGTGGAGATGCTTTTAGAATTTTCAATATGCGGGAAGCGGTTTGATAGATTGGTTGGCGCACTTGGATTTGTAAATTTTGTCACTCAATTGTTTAGCTTTCGTTCACACACAAGCGCTGCTTAGGCACCGAACTGGAATCCAAAAGGAGACATGAGGAATGTTATGCATTTCTTTATATGAAAGTTCTGTTTCTATTTCATATTGTTCTTTTTATGGGAAATGAAAAACAATGATTTCACCGAGCTGGTTCACGAACGCTTACAGTGGCATGAAAACATTTTCTAGATCTGAAACAAAATGACTTTCATCCGGGTCGAGCGGCACCAAACGCATTACCGCAAGCGTGTGACGCAAAACATCACGTGAACCACTAAAAGCACGGGCATTAGTTGATCATGAACAATGCCACCCATACCTGCTGACAAGCATCCACAGCAGTCCTCATCTTTGCGTCCTGCATATCATTCAACACCATGGTGTGTCTGTCGGGTTGTACATCGTGCAGATGACATATCAGTCGGCCCAAATCGTCAGGCAGACACAACTGCGTCACCGGCAGTCGTGCCAGAGCGGCATCGAACGCTTGCTCGGCCGGCGAGTATGAGAATCGCAGCCAGGCATAGCGCGACAACATTGACGTGTCCGTCGGCGAACGACGACGACAGTCGTGGAATAGCTCCTGGAATAACGGCAATAAATGGAGGCTTTGGTCAGGAAATAAATGAGAACGTTGTTTATTTTCACTGATAAATATAACGATAGGAAAAACAAAGGAAGACTGCCAGTTAGAAAAACACGGTACAGAGAGTTTTGCTGTCGTTGACGGTTGTCTTTTCACAGCCAGCCAGCCAGTCAACACACGCTACATGGAGTTCGGAAAAATTTGACCAACTTTTGAAACTATCCCCATTTATCCTGCTTCGATTGTTGTCTGCATTTCCCCCCAACAATCTAACCCGACCAACCTGCATAACATAAGTGAAAGCGACCGGGAACAAATCAGCAAAATGCAACGTTGTGCCCACATGCAGGCCTTGCAGAGCCAGACGTGTGCCCTCCGAGTGCAGCACAAGGTAGCAATCGGCTGTGTTGATACATTCCATCAACCATGGGATAGCCTACAATTGCAAAAAAGGTTGATTTGAAACCCTCGAACATTTTGCAATTCGTTTTCACGTCTCGACATGACGACAGTTTTCTGCAAATTCAGAAATGTTTTTATGACGGCACACGTCTTCATTAAACAGGTACACGAATCATGAATACTATGACGCGTGTTGATGGCCAAGCGGAAATAAAAGACCGAACAATAGTTTCACGATCATCACTCCCATTCGATCAACAGCAAGAAACCGATTTTCAAGAAAATGCAATTATCCCAACAGTGCTTCATTCATCCAACCTGTTTGTCGCCGTCACTCATCGCCCACTCATCATACATGACATTGCAGTGTGCCCGTGTCTGCAGCCATTCGGCCAGCTCCTTCACACACAGACGGTGCTCAGGGCCATCGTCAGTGTATAATAGCAGCACCTGCATAACGACGGAAACTACCCGATTTCATTTTCTTTTTTATTTAGGGCTGGAAGAAAGGATGTAAACCTTGGGAAACGAGATCAGTTCCACCTCTTCGATTGTATTGCTGAGTCGCATTGCTCGCTGACGTCGTCTGGCGTCATAGAGCATCGATAGGGCAGACACGGTGGTGATGCAGATCAGGCCTGGATGGGTTCTGTGTGGTTTGGTTGTCTTCGCGTCATTTACGATTAATTTGCGTCAACGGCTAAATATAACAATCATTCAAAACATTTTCCTGGTGATAACTAAAGGCTGCTTCCTGGTGATGAATAGCTCCAATTTCGCCATCTGTCTTTCACAACCCGAATGCGGCTAAGAACAACACAACGATGATAGCTGGCTAATTATCGTCAGTTTACCCATCACTTACGCTCGACTTGTGTGTTCATTACTGCGCACACTGGCTGGCTTGAAACAAGGCACAGTCGTAAAAACTGGAGCTCTTTTGAGACGACCTGCACCGACCCAAACGAACCAATGATCGCAACGCCAGCAACAATCACCCAATTCGGTGTTGGTGGCGTGACGTATTTGTGCTGGTGCACCTCGAAGGCGGCATGCGCCCGTGCGCACATCACACCATCACGCGCGTGCAGTGCTTCAGGCCGACACGACTTGCGCACAACTATGGCCGTGATCGTATAGTTGCCCTTGGGCACATCCGTGAACGTGTATTGCTTGGAACCTGCATCGGTCAAATGAGAAAACATAATCCATGAGCTCCCTGAATTCGCGGAGAACGATTTTCAAGAAATGCTGAGATGCGTAAAATTTCGGCGGGATTTTAGTTTGAAAACAGTTAGTTCACGAAAGAAACCTCACCTGGTCCCACAATAGCCACCGATATGGGCGCTGGTATGTGATCGTGATCATGTCCCTTTTTAGCACCAGATTTCTCACTGGACAACAGTTTATTCAGGTGCGTCAGTTCCAACTTGATGTAAACGATGTCTGACAGCAAGGACTGGTTGGAGACCTGAAATAATGTAATCACTTTCGTATCCTAAGAAAAACAGAAAAAATAGTTTGCTAACCTGTGGTGGCTGCGAAACCATGACCACAATACCACTGTCGTGATTGGTGTCAACGGAGATCAACGGAATCCAACCAAAGTCCACCGCTGCGTCTACAACAGTCGGTCGTTTACGATCGACCAAGATGTCGTAGGTCTTGCTGAAAAATGTATCTTTTCTATTTCGAATTTTTTGGACAATTTCAAAAAGACTTTTACACGTACACGCATCCAATCGGATGCAGCGTCACATTGAGCCTGTAGACGGTCGAGTCCTCGATCTTTATGCATCCGTAACTAATCGATATCGGCAAATCAATCTCTGATCGGCTGATCGCATCGATATCGAAATGGAACGATCGGCATGGATCGTAATATTGATCCCAATGTTTCGGCTTGTCCATTGGATTTCGATGACACAAATTCGCATTCAGCGATTGCGTTCGAATGCAGGCGTACGTGAATTGGACGGATTCAATCGATCGATCGTTGATGCGAACGCTCACATTCAAGCGCACCGCTGGCCAGCTGTGGAGACAACGAAACGTTTCATGAGATTGACAACAGAACACGTGCAACTGTCAATTGCATTATAATGGTTGATGATGATCAAACTAAATGAAAACACCGACAACAAAATTAGACAAAATCACAATCACGAATCACGGACCAAGTTTTCGTCGGATCTTCCCACTGATATGGGTTAATTTCGATATTCATAATTGTCGAGTCACAAATTGGCAATGATTTCGCAGCCGTGTGATTGTGTCGCTTTGTGCATTGATACGTGTCCTTTTCATGACTGCACGCATTGTCGATAATCGTTGAGTTCAGTGATTGACTTTGAATTTGACATGTTCGCTCTGTACACGGACATTTTGGATCCGCAGCTGCGGTTGACTGAATGGGCAATAAAGCTGGACTGGTAACCAGAAACACGACGATATTTGAGAAAAATACAATCGCACTCGCACAGCGCAGGCAGCACTTTGCGACGACAGTACTTCGATTCGCGGAATGATTATGAAGTTTTAATGACAAATTGCACATGTTGATTGGCTCAGGGCATTATCCGTCTTTGTTTCGTTAGTTGGACGATGCGCTGCTTTGCGCAGATTCGTCCTCCACATCAACTGACTCTGATTCGGCGTTCTCAAATGAAGATGTCGGTTCTTCAATGCTACCTTGCTCTTCTATACGTTGGTCGGACGGAATGAAGATGGGTGCGCTGTTGCGCGCAGCTTTGGCCCGTAGAAACGTTTTCGGATGAACGGGAAGGAAACCGGACAAGCCTGGAATAAAACACACCAATTTTCGGCCATTAGAGATCAAACAAAACAACGACAACACAATGAAACTAATAACGTACCAATCAGCTCAGCGACTTTCGTGTCCAACAAAGCGTCTTTGGCCAGCCAATACGTCAATCGATCGTAATTGATGGCGCACAGTTTTTCGTTGCGACTGTTCGGTAACGGATCGAAGTTGCCAATCTGCGCAGAAACACAATCTAATTTGTAAAGCTTCCTTTCGAGCCCTCGATTTTGTGTCAAAAATATGTTACTCGAACCATTGGAAAACCGATCAGGGAAAGGTCCAAAAATCTGGCCATCCAAACCGTTGTGGCGGCACGATCGGTCTGGCACACCAATAGAGGTGGAAAATCGGACTGCCCGGCTCGTCAAACCAACTTTCCGGACCGGATCGACCCGAAAAGGACCGATCGCAGTCAAAGTAGCTAAAATTTGTCGCGATGCAGCCAACACAGCACCTAAGCTGGTTCAATTCCATGTTGATCAGCGATCGGAATTTGGGGATCCCACACACCACACCCGCACCCACACATTTAGTTTCGGACAAAAAAAGCCCGATACCGAACGTTTTGACACCATACGACAAAAATTGTTCAAGATTCGGCAAGTAAGTGATCAGTATTGCCTATCTGACGACTTTTTCATAGAAAACAATGAATTTTCAACCAAAAAATAGATTTAAAAAAATCGCAAAAAGTATGACGAAAATTGGGTTAAAATCTGAGCCAAAAATTCGGGCCGGGCCGGAGATTTGGGGTTCGGGCCGGGCCGGGCCGGAGATTTGGGGGCTCGGGCCGGGCCGGCCAAACCCGGCCCGATGCCGACCTCTGCCCCCGAGGCTACCCAAGATACCCCTATGGTCCGTAAAAGGCGAGAAAAGGCCGTTTTTTTGCATGCAATTTTACTGCAAAATTGGCCTAAAAATTGGTACTTTTTGACATTTTTTGTCGAGAATTGGCCTAAAGTGACCTTTTTTGGGTGTTTGATTTTTAGGGGTTCCGAGGTCGAAAAACACCGATTTTTGCCTTTGAAAAGGGTAAATCTACTTACTCGAGACACCCTTTGGGGTCAGCTCGCGACAGATACACCCTTCCCCGCCATCCCCCCTAAGGGTTGACTCGAGATAGATACCCCTAGGGGGAATCCCCCCATCCCCCCAGCCACTACTACAGTGGCAGGTAGCACTAGAGACTAGCACTATAACAATTTTAATATTACAAGCTCAACCTGTTCAATTACGTTTCCAGCCCAGCGACGCACTCGAAATGGCGGTGGTCGATGCGGAAAAACGCAGATCTGTGAGTTGAGTTCATTGATACATTATGCTTTACGAAACAGGTTTCAGCAAGCCAACCGGATGGAAAGGTCGATTTGCACAGCCAAAACCAGCAAGTGTTATGAAATATTTCGGCGTCCCCTTGACAAGCGCTCCACGTGGCATGACCAGGCCCGTCTTCGGTCCGCTGCTGATGAAGCTACCGTTCTGCAACATAAAAGCTGAATTTACCTGATGAACACGAGCATCCGACACAATCACCACGAACAAAAAATTGGAGGCACAAAAATGTACCCAACTCTTCTTCGGTCGACTTGTGGCTTACTTACTGTGAAAACCTAGAGCCCCGCGTAGCACAGCCAGCCAACAAAATGGGATAACTGAATTTCAAATTTTACCTGCACGCTCACGCAAAGACCGTAGACAAGATTCGGAAAACCACAAAATAATAGCCAAAACCAAATCAACAACGAAACGTACCAGTTACCTCCACGACAAACACCAACAGACACGCAACAACGGCAAATTCAGTGAACGCTGTGGAGTGGAAGATCAGCAAATGACGTATAATTCTGGTTCCCCAGCCCCCGCGTACCGTAAAACCTAAAATACAAGGGGGCTGTATTTTTTTCACTGACCCCTTTTAGGGGGGCTGTATTTTGGGGGCTCTATTTTTGGGGGGCGGTATTTATCGCTACCCAAAATCTCAAAAAAATGTTCCAAAAAATACCCCTAAAATTGAGTTCCGTCAGGGTGTTACTGGTCATTATTGAGTGTTTTTAGTGCAGATCTTCCATAAAAGGCTTTACGTCATCATATACTCAACCACAAACGTTGTACACAAGGTGTCTTATACAAGAACAGAGGTCGCAATCGGGCCGGGTTTGGCCGGCCCGGCCCGGCGCGAGCCCCCAAATCTCCGGCCCGGCCCGGCCCGACCCGAACCCCCAAATCTCCGGCCCGGCCCGAATTTTTGGCTCAGATTTTAACCCAATTTTTGTCATAATTTTTGCGATTTTTAAATCTATTTTTTGGTTGAAAATAATTTGTCTTCAATGGTGTGGCTGGGGGGGTGGGGGTCCCCCTTAGGTACAGCAGGTAGGTAGATTGACGCGCCATCCTGGTACAGTAGGTAGGTAGCCGCCCCCGGCTGGTACAGTAGGTTGCTATTTTTGGCTCAAAATGGTATAAAATCGATATTTTTCACTCCAAATAGGCGAAAAAACGCGCGCTGCGCTCGAAATTGGCGTTTTAGAGCATTTTCATCAAAATTTAGACATAAAAAATTTTGTTCTCCCCCCTAGCTCGGCCGGTACAGTAGGTAGGTTGATTGTAGGCCTTTCTGGTGGTACGTAGGTTGAGTGCACGCCTGGGTAGCCACAGACCTGTACAACCACCCTCGGCACCCTCGGCCCGCCCGAGGGTCATTTTGGATTTGCCGAGGGTAAATTCCGGCACCCTCGGCAAAAATTACCAGACCCCCCTCAAAATCCAAACCAGTACCTCTTCCAAAAAGCATTTTAAACGTGTATTTTAGCCTTTTTATACTTCAGGTCGGCGCGCTTCGCGCGCATTTTCTGTCACTTATGACTTGTTATGCCTTTTTTAATGTTGAAGTGCCATGTTGTATGCAAAGTATACATATGTGGCTGGCATACAGTAGTATAGGTATCATGTATATGCATAGGTATTGTATCTTTGTTGTTGATTAATGACTGCGAAGCTTGTTGATGGGTTGGGTGGCACCAGTTATACTATGCCCTAAAGTGGGCTTGAATGATGCACGTAAAACGAACAACATAGTAGTTCCAAAGTAAGCAAAATAATTTGCACAAGCTAACGTTCACACAGACAATTGAAATGACAAAGAGCAAGCACAATGAGCGTGGTGATGGCATTACTTAACTAATTTGAACATTTCGGTCAACTTTTTAGGTATGTATTATACTTCCAGATTTTGTACGTAAACTTGATTATTCTGTTTTTAAATGTTGTTTTGCGCCGTAAATGCTTGTGCTTGTTAAAGAAACCTGCCAAAATGTATTTATGAGTCTGAGAATACATGGCTAATGGCTCTATGAGCTCTGTAACACTGAAATAAGGTCTACTGACTTCATTCATAAAAATTACCAGACCCCCCTGATTTTGCTTCCGAGGTTACCAGACCCCCCCAATTTTTCGATCTGAAGCCATTACCGGCCGAGGGTAAAAAATTCCTCCCGTACAAGTCTTGGTAGCCACACCACAGGCACAGATTGTTTTCCATGAAAAAGTCGTCAGATAGACAATACTGGTCACTTACTTGCCGAATCCGTCAGAAATTTTAGTATTTTTGACAAAAAATCCCTACTTTTTCAGTGAAATAAGTCACGTCAGAAGCTTCGGGCCGGGGTGCCCGGCCCGGCCCTGCCGCCCGAGCCAAAAGCCCAAAATCGCGGCTTGCGACCTCTGTGCAAGAACTTGACTTTACGACCCCCAGCCCCAAGCAGCGGGGAATTCCAAGTTGGGGGCGGGTGTATTTTTGGGGGCTCTATTTTTTCACTGACCCCTTTTAGGGGGGCTGTATTTTTTGGGGGGCTCTATTTTTGGGGGCTCTATTTTAGGGAATATGGACCGTATTACCGTAAAAGCCTAAATACAGCCCCCCGGAATAGGGCCCCCCGTAATACAGCCCCCCAAAAAGGGGTCAGTGAATTAATAGAGCCCCCCGGAATAGAGCCCCCGTAATACAGCCCCCCAAAAAGGGGTCAGTGAATTAATAGGGCCCCCCGGAATAGAGCCCCCCTAAGTAAACATCCCCTACCGTAAAAACCTAAATACAAGGGGGGGCTCTATTAATTCACTGACCCCATTTTCAAAAAATTATTTTCGTTTCTCAGTGAGAGCGTTCCAAATCCGGTGTTATTTTCGATCGATATTTAAAATCGTATTCTCGTTCTCGTCATCCGTTGCTGAATTTGCCGTTGTTGTGTGTTGGTTGTGCTAGTTTGGCTCGTTTGGTTGGTCTCATCTCACCGGTGCGTTTCCATTGTCGTTTATTCATTCATGTTCACATTCTTTGTTATTAACACTGTTTTATTTTAAGGGTTTTTCTGGATCTTGTGAAGGTCTTCGCGTAAGCTTGCAGATAAAATTTGAATTTGAATTTGATATTCCGAGGGGCGAGGGGGCTCTATTCCGGGGGGCTCTATTTAGGTTTTTACGGTATACAGTAGTGTATTAAGGCTTGACAGTGGTGTGCAGGGTAGTACTTGGGGGGGTGGGTCCCCCCCAAATTCATCTATCTATCGTCAACACTTTTTGATTTCATCTATCTATCGTCAACACTTATGGGCAAATCTATCTATCGTCAACAAATTCTGGGAACAATCTATCTATCGTCAACACATTTCGACCCCAAAATGGGCATTTTTGCCTCAAAATGGCTCAAAATCGGTATTTTTTGTCCCAAATAGGCAAAAAATCGCGCGCTACGCGCGGATTTAGTACATCTATACACATTTTCATTAATATTTACACATTATTACCTACTTAATGCACTATACTATACCTTGATTTTTGGCGACCCCCCCCACCATCTATCTATCGTCAACAAGTTTGGGTCGACCCGACCCCCCCCCCCCCAGATTTCGGACTTTGGTCATCTATCTATCGTCAACACATTTCGGGTCCCAATCTAGAATCTATCTATCGTCAACACCCTGACCAAGTACTACACTGGTGGTGTGCAAGTACATTTATCATTTATGCACGTTTGTTGTTCGTTCAGAGCACATAATACGCCTCTTATTGACGAATACACGAATAAATGCGATTACAAGCGAAAAAACATCTTTTCAAACCCCTTTTTATGGATTTTTGGGGGTATTTCTGGGAACAAATTTTTCAGGTTCGGGTCAGTGAATTAATAGAGCCCCGCCCGGAATAGAGCCCCCCCGTAATAGAGCCCCCAAAATGGGGTCAGTGAATTAATAGAGCCCCCCCCCTTCTATTTACGTAGGTTTAAACAAAATTCCGAAACGAAAACGAATTAAAAATCATTTCTTTGCCATTACGTTTTCGTATCCTCCACCGCGAGAGATCATAGGCCATGCGATCCAAAAAAGATCTCAATCTGCCCGGTTCAGTCGAGTGGGCAAGTCCAGCCCGTCCACACATAAATTCCTACGGTGATTTTTAGAGCGTTTCTGGGGCACAATTCATGATACAAAAGTAATAGTTTTCAATAAAGGTATTTCGGTTCAGGACAGCACTGATCAATTTTACGCCGAAATTTGGAGAAATTCGGAGTTTTTAGCCAAACATTTTTCGTCTCGATGATATCGGGCCTTTTCGGGCCGCCCACCCCGGCCCTGACCCGAAAGTCCAAAACCCCAGGCCGGCCTGATTGAGGCCTCGGATCCGATCTCCGAAGGTTGCCAATAACAGTTAGTAACCGAGGTGTCCGAGATGCCACGATACAGGTTGGATTATCAAGTTGGTCTGAACTGAAATGTTGGCGAAGCTTACCCATCGGGTTGAGAACAAACGAAAAAATCGCAATGAAAGCCGGACCGAAACTTGCGTCAACATCAGGAAAAAACACACAACGGGATCACGGTCACCGTACAGGTCTCCACTACCGAGCCGATGTCATTCTGTTTGTTGTTCATGCATTGCTGTTGTTCAGCTCTTCATTTTGTTTACAACAGAATGAAAGATCTGCTTGAAAGGTGACAGCTGTATGACCCCACATCGCATTTGGGCTATCTGCTTAGAGATTGTGGTGACCCCACGTAAATGTGTGACAAGGCGCCAGACAAAATGAAAGTGAATGCGCAGTCAAGTTACCGGCTCGTTCAATCACCAGACGACGCTTGATTATCGTACGATGTAGTCGTGTGAAGTGATTCGTGCTCTGTCTCGTCTCCTGTTCTGTTCTTGCGATCAAGTATGACACATGTCGTTTATTCTCTGTGATCAATTAAGCTTCAAACGTGCCACATATTCTATGAATGCAAAACTTGGTTGGTATGGTATACCTGACAGAGTTGATTGCACAATGGTAAGCGCTCACCTTTCACGCTTGTGTTTCCACATTGTGTCGCGTTCGGAATCACAAAACAGACCAATTTCATTGCACGAAACAATGACAATATCGTTTGTTGCCTTTCGCTGAGTTTTGTAGAAAAAAACTCAGCAAACGCAATAGGAATTCGTTCCGAGAACGAACAGGCATGTTATCGGGGCATGCGCGGTAGCGCATGTCCCATATGGTTGTCCGGAGTTAGTGCCGGCAGAAAAAAATTTCACTGGCCAGTAATTCCACAACAAAGCACCGATGGTTTCAATATTTAAGCACAAGGTGCCTTGGGCCACCCTACATCTGCATTCAAAATTTGACGTTGATCGGTACCGGCGTCGTGGAGTTACGGTACCCAACGCCTCTCAAAAAGTGCAAAAACGTTCTTCTTCTTCTTTCTTTTTTTTCCGGCAAAATGTTCGTTCAAAACTCAGGGATGCATCGGACGAGAAATCTGCCGCGCTACCGGGGGTTTTGAAGGTCGAGAAACTCGGTGGTGACATTGGTTTTTGGATCCAGTACTTTTCGGAGCTAGAACCGGAACTGGAACCGGAACTCAGTACTTATCCATGCAAATAAGTCACACAATAATGGTCTGATCGTAAAGGCAGTGGGTGCGGAACATAGGTTTTCGGGGACGAGAAATCTGATGGAGGCATTGGTTTTTGAATCCGGAGCTCTCCGGAGCCAGAACCTGAACTGGAACCGGAACTCAGTACTTATCCATGCAAATAAGTCACACAATAATGGTCTGATCGTAAAGACAGTGGGTGCGGAACATAGGTTTTCGGGGACGAGTATCTAATGGTGACATTGGTTTTTGAATGCGAAGCTCTTCGGAGCCAGAACCGGAACTGGAACCGAAACTCAGTATTTATCAAGCAAATAAGTCGCACAATACTGGTTTGATCATAAAGACAGTGCGTGCGGTATATAGGTTTTCGGGGTCGAAAAATCTAATGGTGACATTGGCTTTTCAATCCGAAGCTCTTCGGAGCCAGAACCGGAACTGGAACCGGAACTCAATA
>JASAMV010003450.1:0-11837 GCA_030248065.1 Rhynchonema sp. JSB1_4
TTAACGTATTGGAATTAATATATTTTTGACGTAACAAAAATTAAAAACACATATAACCGCTGATTTTGGCTTTAGAACCACACATTCTGTACAAAAAGTCATGGTCTGGAACCGTTGATACTAAAAGTTACGAACTCGGCGATAGCACCACCGTGTTTCTCGAGTACGAAAACCACATTAACAACTTTAATAGTTCTGGTAACCCAACTTTTCGGCGAAATTTTACTTCGGGAAGCACACTTTACATACAAAAAGTCGTGGTCATGGTCTGGAACCGGTCTCAGTCGTGGAGTTACGAAGTCGGCGATAGCACCATCGTGTTTCTCGTGTGCGAAAACCCTATATGCGATATTAACATTTCTGGTGTTCAGTAACGTCTGGGCCCTGACTAGTTTTTTGTGGAAAAAAAAGGGAAAGAACGTTTTTACAAAAATTTCAACTGTATCTTGCCCGCGATCGCGCGAGTGGGCACGCAGCGGAATGAAATTTTGTGTGGACCTAGAAGTCCACGCCGTACAAGTTGTGTGCAAGTTTGGGCTTCTCAAGTTAAGTCTTGTGAAAATGGCGTGAGTTTAAATTTTTCAACTCACGCAATATAAGGAATCAACCATATGTCGCTTAGCATTACCATGCTAGCTCCGATACCACGCCATTTTATGAAAATTACATATACATATGCTCAACAGTGTCTTGTTTTCATAGAGAGTGTTTTGTGAAACATCACTGCGCATCAGTCGTGTGAAAACCCGTCCTTGTTTCGTTCTATTATGTATTTGGTCATAACCGGATTGTTTGTTATGAAAAGTTAAATAATTGTACGCTGATGCTAGACTTTTTGAACCAAATTCTGTCTAATGTTTTCAGCCCGTTTCTCGGAGACGGCCGACTAAAGATCCCAATGCCCTGGGTGGATATTCTGGCGACAAACAAACGAACATGGGCTCAACTGGCTAAAGCTGGTCAGCTAAATGATGTTTTGGGCACTTGTGTAAATGGTTTTTATGGCTTAAAAACTGAATATTTCTTTGCAGATGCACAAAATAATTCAAAGGAAAATGGCAGCAAATGATCTAACCAGCTATATCTCATCGGACAGCTCAGATATTTTGCGAATATGCGTTTTGTGATAAAATGAATACTGGCACAAAAACACTGGACCGCCAATATTGTACTCGGAGAAACCAAGATTCCTTGTTCGGGGCATTTCAACATTAAAACACGTATAGTCCAGCCACCAGCTCATGAGACGACTTTTTTTAAAGCTTGCTTGGCCGCATTCAAAAATGCTCCAGATACACGTGTTTTCGCAAACAAAAGAAAGAGATTGGCTGAGGGAGATGATGACAAGTTCCAGCTGGCTGACCTCAATTTGTTGCGTGCTTACGCGAACAGCAGCGTTGTTCAGCACACAAATGTTTTGGGAGTCAAAAGGGAATTTACGCACCGAGTGGAGAGCGTGTTTTTAAAAAATACGTGCGTTTCTCTTTCTTTCATTTCCGAAATACGTGGAACCGGAACATTGTTGGATCCGCACAAGCCAATTTCAAAAAAAAGTCGTCTCATGAGTTCGTGGCTGGACTATACATCACTAACTACTGCGTTGCGTGTGATAAAAGTTTATCAACAAGCTGCTGTCAACTTATAAACGCATTTGCTTCGTATCTTTTCACCCACAGAATCACACACTGAAGCTGGATTCTATCGTGGCTGACTTGCACATACAAGTATTAAGCTACATAATAAGAAGCTTAGATTCCAGCTGTTGCCAATTTAAAAAAGCGTTGGGTAACACCAATGGGCTGGTTATCGCTGTATTTCTACGCAATTTCACATCTTTATAACGCAGTCGGATTAAATTATAGCTGCAGTGAAGACCAACTAAAATTGTGGACTGTTGCAGTATTCGTCTCAGGCCCTATAAAAATACTGAAGTACCACGCTATAACCGCCAGTTTTCGACCGTTTCAATAATTTTCTGATAAGTTGACAAAGCGCAGGAAGCAAAATGAAATCTTGGAGCGTGAAGCTTCTGGTTGGTTTTTCACGTGTCGCTTTTCATTGCTCATTGTGCACTTTTCGCCATGTCATTTCAAGTATCGGTGTTTGAAGGCGTTCCTATTGCTGCTGGCAATGGTGACAACGCATGTGGCAGCCAACGTCGCATACCAAGAGTGCATGGATGCCTGCAAGAAGGACTACCCAAACCAAAGCGATTACTTCTGCAGGAGGAGGTACGGGTTTGGTTTAATACATATTTTCCTTTCAACTTGGATAGTAATGGTTTTCCATTCCAGGTGCAAGTCATACTTGTGATAAATTGACGGTGAGGGAATCAAGAACGAACAAATACGGGGAATAAATCAGAAGGAAATACAATTTAGGCAGAACAAATCAATGGTGAACAGTTGAATTGTGATCATTTCAGTTGTTTGCATAAAAGTTGAACAAAAAAGATTCTTCGCCACCAAGGACGGCTTGAAAAATCAGACTAAATTGCATTCACATACAACATTGAAATTTATACGACACCACTTTACGCACGCACCGATAACGGCACAACTCATAGGCATAGGGATTGAATAAAAAACCAACAAAGCCACCAAACTTCGTTTATATGTACCTGCTTTAATGGCTTTGGATAAGAAAAATCCTCTTCTCTTGCTTTGTTTCCTATTTTGTCCAAAAAAAGTCTTGTTTCGAAAATTGCGTAAGGAACCTGTTGTTTCGAAATTGTGCTTTATGTACCGTATTCCTCATGTCCCCATCCTCCTGTTTGAATGCTTTTTCATTTTCTGGAGACCTCCAAACCCTACATATCAGGGTTGTTTCAAAAAAACAGTGGTTAATTAAAAAAAATTAAAAAAAATTTTTTTTTGAAGAGCCAGATATTCTGTTTTCTTTTAAAAATTAAAAACACGAGTTTTTCGGAAAAATAAAATCGCCTAATTCTTCCAAAAATGGCCTTTTTGAGGCATAAATTTTGGAATTTTTTTTCTAAGTTGGGTCAAATTTCCCAAAATCGCGCCTGCGGCGCTTAGTTTGACCGCCAAAATGACTCATAAAGAAGTGATGGACCTCAGTTTTTTTAAATGAT
Source organism: Rhynchonema sp. JSB1_4 (assembly GCA_030248065.1). Classification (NCBI taxonomy): domain Eukaryota; kingdom Metazoa; phylum Nematoda; class Chromadorea; order Monhysterida; family Xyalidae; genus Rhynchonema; species Rhynchonema sp. JSB1_4. The sequence continues at coordinate 3,095 of JASAMV010003450.1, forward strand.
AAGTCAGGGCATGCTTCTTCGGCACCATAGTTTTCTATATTGTAGCCCCACCAATCTGTGAAACGGTTATACAGAGCGTATGGAAACGAATAGGCACCATGTGTACATACAAGTTGTACGTATACTGGCGCAGGATCATGAACAGAAACTTTTCATTTCATTCAGTGTCTTGAGAGCATCATTCACAGGGGCTCTATTTGGAGAATTCAGGTACCCGTACCGGAGAATGCCAAGTACGCCCCCTGGGGCTTAGCTTAGGATTCACATCGAATATGAGGTTTCAATCAATTTCCCATGGATGTATGCCCGCACTTTGTATAAGCATGTGAGACATGAATAAAAATGTCTGCAGATGCGGCGCGCTTATTCAGAACAACTAATTTGTTTCCAGTGGCTGCTTTTTGGAGGAGCATATTTGGAATTCTCCGGTACATCACTCCTTTGATCAGAACTTTACCAGCTACAATATATAAACGGTAATCGTTTCCTATGGTCGTTGAATCATTATCATCTATGTTTGGCACGTGAAATTTAGTATTCTGCGACAATCTACGCAGTTAGTCGCCACCACGTCCGCGTGATATTTATACTACCGACAAACATTGATAATAAAATGGTCGTGTCGAGTCCACGTCACGTTCAGATCCTGCTAGAATAACCGAATCGCCTTCGTACATGCGTTGATGATCCCCACGGGATGGGTCACGTGACGAAAAATTTTGAGTTTTCAAAAATTTTTGTGTAGCTCCTCCATTTCACCTGAAACGACGTTTGCGCTACTTTTTCTAAGTAAAAAAAATTTTTCAACAAAAAATTTGTTTTGTGTTTTTTAAAAAAAAAACAGTGCTCTAATAAAATTTTTTTTTCAACCCTGCTACATATGTATGTTTCAATGCGAGCGTGCTTTCTCTGAATCTTCTTCAGCTGAAAAAATCTCGTTTAACCACAGTTGTGCATCATCAAGCATTTATGCGCATAACACGCTCATTGCAGCGCAATAAAGTGTACATACATACATTCATACATACATACATAAAGTGTATGTATATCATTGAATTTAGCCTAACAAACCGTCGTTAGCACACAAAATTCATTGAACAATACCGTCTCAAGACCGGATGTATACGCGTTCGCACTCGGTGAGAAGAGCAATGCATCTGCAAAAGCAAGCGGTGATTGAATGCTAAAATGTGGGCTACTGATTTTATGCAGTGGTCGTGTCAACTTAAGTGGTCAACTCTCGCCGACATCTCAAACAGCCGTAAATGAGCGCGATTAATTATGCAGGGAGTTGGCTACAGGCGTTGACGATCTGCATCAACGACAGTACTATAAGCCGAGTGTGGTTTTCCGGCACTGGTATTTGGCTTAGGCTTAGCCTCAGGCTCAGTCTGACCCTAAACCTTTGCAAATGGTTTTCGAACTCACCCATAGCCATTGCCGTCTCCGTCTCTGCAGTTTCTATTCAGGCCCCAGTCTGCCTCACACTGTCGCATGCATTCGCGATATGCGGCTTCGTCCGCCACGGCCGTTTGAATTGCCACTGCGAGCAACACGGCTGACACCTGAATGTAGAATAATTATTGATGGTTCGCTCTCAACTCGAACAAAAAAGTGATGCGCGCGAACAAAAGAAATTTGCAAAAACGGGGGCCCACTTCAATGCGACCGAATGGCCACACACATAGTGCCAAGTCCGTAGCTATAGGCGCAATACTAGAAGCACTATTCAGGTATGCATGTTCAGCAAAATAATTTCATGCGTTGGAAAATAATCAAAGCAATTATTTGCCCACCTGGCTAATTAAAACCGCTTGTACTGTACGTACATATATCTCAGCCAGCACTTGATACAACCGCATAGATTAGCCAGCACTCAGAGTCATATCATAACTATGTAACTGCATTGTCAAGTACAACTCAAGTGGAAACCGACCAGAAGAAGTACAACGCTCGAAGGTTTCATCGTGTTTTCCTTGTCTCAGCCGGAAAAATTAGAAGCTGGATTTCAATTATAAGTGGTCAAAACACGTCAGTTATACACGGCGGTGATCGAACGTTTACACTGACAATCATTCCCATTGGCTGATTTGCTGAGCATGAAACAAGCCGATGAAAGACGTTTCAACCAATCCCACGCCGAACTCTGGTCTCAAGTGAAATCCGTTTCCACCCATTTTCCATTCTCACTGATGATGATCAAAAACTGCATGTGCAACGATGAGATAAAGTTTACAATCAGGCTTATACTAATGTTGTCAACGCAACTGCTTGAGTTTCGTTGCAAACGCACCGCGATGTCTGTTGTCGTAAACACACTGGCACTCACTATATGCAAGTGTGCGATAGCAACACTGTATATGTCCACTTCATCGCGCTGAAGGGCTTATAGTAATGTGGTCAAATCACCTCGTCAAACAAAGTCGTCGAACACATGTATTAGATTTTGCGTTCATTTGGGGCTCATGTGCTCGACGACTTTGTTTGACGAGATGTGACAATGAAACCATTAGCCCGCTGAAGGGCTGCTGCAGTCCTATGCCCATGTCGTGGGGCTATACACTGCGCGCATCCCTTGTGTGTTGCACGGCAGACACCCAACCATCCGTGTGGTGGCATGAACGACAGCCAGTTGCGTCGACAACAACAGTGTTAGCCAACAGTCTGCTGACGGCCGCCGCTTCATGTTCCCACCAAAAGACGGTTCGGGTGACCTGGGATAAGCTTGAAACACGCTGCGACGGAGAAAAAGCACTTTCGAAAACCGCGTTTGGGAAAATATTCTGTGATATAACAGCACAAAAAGAACAAGTGCAGTGGAGGATAAGAACGTTCTACTGAATTTCTGCTTGTTTATGAGAACATAATAATTGCTTTATTTGGCACGATATATGTAATAAGAGTGTGGCAAAAAGCATTTCATTCGAGTTACCGAAAATAACCAGAAATGGCTTTCGTGGTGCGTTTGTTGTTTCCTTTCTTTTGTTGCCCTTTTGCTCCCCCGGTGCCAGGTCAGTGCAGACGTTCGGGGCGGGGCTGACGAGGGCCTAAGCCTATAGATCAAATATGTTGGGCCTGAATCGGCCGGGCCTGAATGGCCTGATCTGAGCCTGGTCGGGACTGAACCGTCGCAAAATAGAGTGTGCAGCCTAAGCCAAAGCCCGAAATAAAGACTATGATGAGAAAATATGAAGCATTATTGGGCAGATTATTATTCTGCAGATATGTATTTTGCGTAATATTATTCTCAATCCAAAGAATTCACTTTGTTGTTTCAACAAATACAAAAGTGACTGAATGACCACCTAGTATTTCAGTTTCAGTTATTCATTTGGATGCTAGCCGTCACAGCGTTGCAGACTGGATCAGCCGACTACGACGTTTGCGTGAAAGATTGTTTTACCAAAGTATACGAAGATTTCTGTGCTTATGGCGGGTATGAACCCAATTGCGACGTCGACATTCATTTCCTGTGAGTCAGATGTGTAAACAGGACGGGACAAAATTTTTCAAGACGGGACGGGACGGGACACGGGACACGGGACAAGGGGGTGCTGGAGAAAAGGATGTCGGGACGGGACGAGGGACACGGCTGGTCCCACAGGAAATTTCCCGCGGGACACGGGACGAAACGGGACAATTTCAGGTGTTGTCCCACGGTAAATTTATCTCTGTCCCGCGGGACAGAAAATTATGGGGCGGTCTTGCTCTGAAATATGAATTTTTCACATCGGTTTCAATTCGTGGAATAATTTTCAGAGTTCTTTATTCAAGTCAACACTGACTTTCACCCTCTTCCGCACCGTTCGTGCCTCACTTATACTCATGTTGTTGTACGCACACAAACGAGAAACGAAAACGATTGCATTGCATTATGCACATGTAATTTTAATGTTCGTTAGTTCTTGTTTGGAATGACTTCTGAAGTGCGGGGCATAGTTTTGATGTCACTCGACGCGTAAGAGCAACGCATGCACAAATGAATGCCAGAAATGTGCATTGCGCTTGCTCCAAGTGAGACTTGAAATTTGGAACCATTAGGCAGTATAGTGTACCATACCGACTGACTTTGCCAGAATTCAAACTTGAAAGAAAGTGTATCGTAAAAATCGCTTTGGAATTTCCAGATGCCATTATCACAAAGACTGGACGAAAGAGCAATGTATGGAGGCGTGTGTGGGGTACTATGGATCGGCCCTGTTTTGTGATATTTTTGCTCGGTGAGTTGATAGCCCTTTATTTGGAAAACAAACTAAATTTCTTCCACTTGTAGCTATCACCTGCGTATGGTATCTTGCAATCCATTCCTGCACTTTTCAGATGCGACAAGCACTTGAAAGCCGAGTGATTCAATCACTATGATTGGCAAATGATGACAATAAAAGTGATTTTCCCATCATCAACATGAGTCCCCCTTTCCCATTATTTGCACGTGAACTCCAATACCGCATTCTGTTCATCGATGGAAGCCCTTGGCATATGCTTATTTTCAGCCATACGGTTTTGACTTCTATGAGGAGGGGACTTCTATTTTTCAGGCGTGTTGACGAAAAAATAACCTGTTTGTTTTCAATAACAAGTAATTAAAGATACATAATCCGAAAAATATTGCAGGAAATTGTGTTTGGCGACCTCTAAAGCAAACCAAATGAACATAAATGGTTTTAACGTAATGGCGGATCCAGGGTGGGGAACATGGGCCAGGCCCCCCTTTGGTTATATGGCCCCTGATGGGGGGCCACCGTTCCGGAAGGAAGAAAGAAAAGGACCCCCTAAATCGCAGGATTTTCACTCTGATACACTTCAAACGTCCAAAAATAGCGCTCTTCGCGCGTTTGATACACCCCCTTTCAATGAAATTTGCCTTTCGCGGCGTGTAACAAGTGCTTGGCGCGCATTGCCACATTTTATATGAAATTTAGTGTAAAAAGCGCGAAACTCTAAACAAGCACTAGATAAAAAAGTCTTTTCAAAAATGAAACAAGCACCAGATAAAAATGACTTTTTTTATTTGGCCCCTCCATATTGGCCAAAAGCTGGATCCGCCACTGGTGCCTTCGTGAAGTACACGCAGCAGCTCGTTTCGTCTTTTTGTTTGACGAGGGACTTTTTCGACAAGAGGAACAAAACAGTCACTTTACAGTGGTTCATCTTTCTACCTGTAGTTCATCTTTCCGGTCGTCATTTTGCCAGCGTTGCTAAGAGAACCAAACATCAACATTGTCCAAAAGTTGTCGTGCAAAATTTACAATGAGATACTGCATAGTAGCCGCGCAAGCACCTATAGGTGGATCAACATTATTTTTTTACAGCACATCAATTTTGCACCGGGATTGAACGCATACAACGGGGCTCTATCTAAAAACGATGTGCAAAGCCCTCTTTCCCATCAGTCACAGAATTCAGTGTTTTATGTTTTTAAGTGCGTCCGTTTCGAGCTGATCTTGTAGACGGGCGGTGCACCAGGTCATCGCCAGTGCGAATACACCAGAGCTGGCCACGCGTGACCCCAAAAACAAACAAACGTAGACCACATTCTCAACAAGATAGGCTATCAGCGACGTGAGATAATACACGCAAGGAGAGAAAAAACATCGATCCTTTGGTAAACATATCGGTTATCAAAAAAATCATGATCCGTGGAAAAAATGCTGGATCTACTTAGCCGGAGAGTGGCCGTACGACGTAACGGGGCGCGTTACGATTTTAAACATTTTTTGTTTATTTTTGAGCTTGAACGTCTCATTTAAAGTGAATAATATTTTAACTGTCCCTTTTGTTGCTGCCAGCGTTGGCAGCTGCGTCGCCTCGTTTGAACGGGTGTTATCACAAATATGGACCTTTCTACGACTGCATATAAATAACAAATACGGATATACAGTATACATGCAATATGTGAGGAACACAAAAAATAACTTCACCACTCTTCTGATATTTATGATAAAAACGATCCCCCATCAAAAGGCAAGATAATAGTTCCATATCACAGTAAATTCCCGTTCCCATCACTGATGGTCGAAAACAAACATGGGAAACGGCTTTTCATGTGAAAGTAGGTTGTCACAAAAACTGCGTGGTAAATGGAAGCGGTCTAGGATGATGTGATGAGAAAGCACCCGACGGTAAAGTGTGGCATCAATTGATCATACATTCTCAAAATCTATCGAAAATGGCATCGGCGTTGCGCGTGCGTTGGACTTGAAACAATAACTTCTTTTAAATTTGTAGATCCTTGACATAAATGAAGAATTGCAGTTATGCGCTCTGTTGTTGCTGGCCGTTACGCTTCTGCATGCAGCGGTTGGGTTCACTTACATCGAATGTATGAATGACTGTCATGAGACATTTGGACGTGCGTACGACTGTAGATACAAATACGGGTATGTGGAGCGAGTGCGGAGCACAATATTTCAAGGTCATTCAATATCGGTAAAATTATTTAATTTTCTGATTTTTTTGACTTGTTGAAACGTCATATATGTAAATGCCGGCCAAGTTCTTCCAGCTGCTACGTATTGGACGGGACATATGAGTATTGCATGACCGAGTGCCCAAAACGTGGTATGGACGACATGTATTGTCACAGCATGGGGTGAGTACAGTCATAATACTGTGCGAGCGTGTGCTACCAACACGGGTATTGGTGCCACTCATGCATCATTCAACAGGAAAATAGATTTCCCATTTACAGCATTAAATGATATTTGCCTATTTCTTGACAGATGCCTATCATCGTGTTCACAAGTTCTAGATGCAATACTCTGCTGGACCCGAACATGACCAGACGCGAGTGTATGATTATGTGCGTAGAGAAATTGGGCAAATCTTGCGATTTGTGCTGGAATCTCGCCCCTGGGTGAGTTGAATCGAGAAATTAGAAATATTCGCAAACACAGTTGTTGTAGGCGGTTTGCTTTGAAAATTAGTATTGAATCGACTATGCTGCCCGCTCCAACTTTCAGGTGCAAGAACTACAACATTTGAGGAGAGAATGATTGGTTTATCATTGTTGAAAAAGGAGCCATTTCCTAATTACTCTAATTGCACTGTTTTTAGCAATGTAAAAAGACCAATATTAATTAACCGTGTTAATTCAGCGTGCACATTGTTTACTCCACTATATTATCACCAGGGGCAAGGCCTCTATTACATATACAGTATACCGTGTTGGCCTTATGCGAGTGGCGGATCAGACACCCTGTAAGTACTGAGCGAGTGTGACCAATTGTAGACTCACTTTGGTCTACATGGTGTCTGGGGACATTTTGGCGCGCGCGCTCTGTGACCGAAAAAGATCAAAATACAGATGCAGATGCAGACCGAATTTAGACTAAACATTGATCTCATTCTGTTCGAGTTGCTTTTTTATTCTTTCAATTTTGTGCGTCATTTTATTTCGTAAACACATAAGGTAAGTACAGGGCCGTGTTGAATTTCGTAGACACCCAGAATGAGATCAATAATGTTGTTGAGTCTAAATTCGGTCAACCTTTGATCTTTTCCGTTCAGAGCGTGCACGCCAAAATGTCCGCAGACACCATGCAGACCTCGTCTTTTGGTCTACATCGCTTAAGTACCAGAGTTACGAGATCAATGTAGATGTCAATTAGAGTTGGAGTCTACCGGCCCACGTGTGAACCTTAATTACGGTATGTTGTACTTCAATGTCACACACTATCCGGGAGCTCGAAGTCGGTCAAATACGAGCGATTCGGTGAGTGGACAAGTGTTTCTGCAGCCTATTATACACCGAAGCCTGTGTGTTTTATGAGTAAATTACTTATTCCACAATCAACCACGGCCTTTCGTACGACAAAGCAATAACCATCGTCCAATACGTCTCATCGGGCTGATTTTGTGTGCAGCGTGCTTATGTCGATTGCTATACGAGATTATCGCAATTATAAAATCTGCAATAACCCAACAACACAAGTGCCCACGGCAGCAGCCAGATTTGAACACTTCAACAGGTACTAACAATGGCAAGGTGATGTTTCATCAGTTTGATGATAAAGAGCACCCCTGAATAGCCCTGGGTTCGATCCTGATTTTGCTTTCGAATCGATCTTCGATCTCAGGTGGATCGAACTAGTTCGAATTCTATCTGTCGATCTCTTGTTCCATCTCTTGATTCGATCCGAGTTCGATCTCGATCTTTTATATTTTTGTGCATAAACGATTGGTTGCACCACGAGTACTCTATCAAACTCAATCTGAGCATTATATATTCATGGTTGATCGTTGTCAGCCAGTTAATGGCTCTAAGTGCGGCGGGCAGCATTGCTTGCTTTGCATGCGACTTGTTTGTGAAGAGGGGCCTTCAAGTTCAAGTTCAAGTTTTTATTATTGCATCAGAAGCAACATGGTAACGTCAACAACACGCATAAGCTGGACAGTAATGACGAAACCATAAATAACTACAAGTGATTAGTGGGCCAGTGGTTAGTTACGGATCGAGAGGTGTAGATGATGATAAGGAGCAAAAAAACATAGAAAACACAGAAACACAGCATGATCGGTCAATTATATTTCACACACGGACGGAATAAATTTCACTGGCAGCAATCGCAATTTGTACAACAATTCTACACCAAGATACGCCAGTTTGCACTGCGATGACCGAACTTTTATGCTGCCACTCTCATTGACATTGTTGAAGCTTGAAGCAAGACGATGAAAGACGTTTCCCAATCGCACGCCGAACTCTGGTTTCCTGTGCAGTCCGCGCAACCGTGCCGTTTCC
>JASAMV010003454.1:0-23445 GCA_030248065.1 Rhynchonema sp. JSB1_4
TTTTCGGCCCGCAAGTATACCACTTGGGTTCCCGGTATTGGTTCTGGGTATTGGGTTGGTATTGGGCATTGGGTATTATTGGGTTTGGTATTGGTAAAGGGTATTGGGATTCGGGTTGGTATTGGGTATTGAGTATTGGTTTTAGTATTGGTTTGGTATTGGGATTGGGTCAGGATATCGGGGTTCCGTCAATTTTGGTTTGGTATTGGGTTTTTGCGTTTGGCATCAGGTATTGATTTCGGCCCAATACCTGCGTAAACCCAATGCTAACCAATACCAATACCAGACGTGAACCAATACCCAATACCAGAATTAGACCCAGTGTACCGTATTGTCGGGAAATACAACCCGGGGCTCTATTGGTTCACTTGACCCCATTTTGGGGGGTTCTATTACGGGGGGCTCTATTCCGGGGGCCTCTATTTCATTCACTGACCCGAACTTGAAAAATTTTTCCAAGAATACCCCCCCAAAAACCCCTAAAAATGGGTTTGAAAGGATGTTTTTTCGCTTGTAATCGCATTTATTCGTGTCTATTCGTCAATTAGAGGCGTATTATGTGCTCTGAACGAACAACAAACGTGCATAAATGTACCTGTGCCCCACTATCAAGCCTTAATACACTACTGTATAGGGGATGTTACTTAGGTGGGGCTCTATAGGGGGGGGCTCTATTCGGGGGGGGGGGGGGGCTCTATTAATTCACTGACCCCTTTTTGGGGGGCTGTATTACGGGGGGCTCTATTCCGGGGGGGGGCTGTATTTAGGTTTTTACGGTATTTTGCGGAAAAATACGCAAGTAAACCAAGTGGTATTGGTTTGGTATTGGGTATTGGTCTGTGCCTAGTATTGGTATTGGGTCTCAAAACAAATTCAAATTTCAAATTTTTATTTGCAAGCTCACGCAAAGACCTACAACGAGATCCGGAAAACACCTGAAAAATAAACGAGTGTACGTAACATAATGATAATCATGAATGAACAAACGACAAAACGTACCAGAGAAATTTCAAACCAACCAAAAACAGCAACGACAGGCGAAAAATCAGTGATCAATGGCGCACACGAGATGACAACAGGCGATAACAAAAATTGACGATTACCTGAAAGCAGCAACTCAGTGACTGAGGAGATCAGTCAACGACGGCTGAGAATTTTGTTGAAATATGGCGAGAAACTACCGTATTGTCGGAAATAGAACCCCCCCCCCATTAATTGACCCCCCCCCATTGATTGAATCCCCCTAAATGGCTGGAAATCAAAAATAAAACCCCCCCATTAATTGACCCCCCCCCCATTAATAAAACCCCATCCCAACCTTCACCGTACCACAGATTAGTGGTATGGTAAAGCTGTGTTGTTGTGTCAAACGTTGTTTAAGCTTGATTTTCAGCAGAATACGACTTTTTAAGCATAATTAACGCTGTTAAAGGTAGAAAATACTGAAAACAACCCATTTTTATGGGCATTATTAACAATGATTTTCGTCGGGGGCCAAATAAAAAATATAACCCCCCCAATAATTGACCCCCCCCATAAATTGAACCCCCCCAAAATGATCCCAGTGAAAAAATAGACCCCCCGGGTTCTATTTCCGACAATACGGTACGTCTCGACCACGTGAGTTTAGTTTAGATTTAAAGGCCGCAATTGAGGCAGCGGAGACGACGTCCTCTGGGAGCCTGTTCCAGAGGTCCACAACGCGATAAGCCCAATACCCGGACAAGTCCGGACCCGCGCCATGAACTCGACACAAACAGGTATTGTGCCCATGCCTAGGCTGCATTACGGGGGGCTCCATTCCGGGGGGCTGTACCGTAAAAACCTAAATACAGCCCCCCCCCGGAATAGAGCCCCCCCCCCGCAATACAGCCCCCCCAAAAACGGGTTCAGTGAATTAATAGAGCCCCCCCCCCGGGATAGAGGCCCCCCCTAAGTAACATCCCCTATACTGTAGTGTATTAAGGCTTGATAGTGGTGTACAGGTACATTTATGCACGTTTGTTGTTCGTTCAGAGCACATAATACGCCTCCTATTGACGAATATACACGAATAAATGCGGTTACAAGCGAAAAACATCCTTTCAAACCCGTTTTTAGGGGTTTTTGGGGGGTATTTCTGGGAACAATTTTTCAGGTTCGGGTCAGTGAATTAATAGAGGCCCCCCCGGAATAGAGCCCCCCCCGTAATAGAGCCCCCCAAAATGGGGTCAGTGAGTTAATAGAGCCCCCCCTTCTATTTAGGTTTTTACGGTATTTAGGTTTTTATTTTTACGGTATTCTGCGGAAAATTTTCGAACTTTTTTCAGCTTTTTTGGACTTTTTTAGTTTTCGGCCTTTAAAATTGGCTAACCAGGCCGGCCCGGACTCTTCGCCGACCGGGCCGGGTAGTTTCCGATCTCTGGCATCGACCCACAATCGAGTCGAGAAAAAGAGGAGTTAAAAATCTTTGGAAAATCATCCACGCCTATAAAAGGCAGAAAACGGCGTTTTGAGGCCAGCCGCTTCAGATTACGTTTAAGGACAAGCCCAAGAAGCCTAGGCGTAGGCCTAAGCCTAAGCCTAGGCCTAAGCCAAAGCCTAAGCCCAAGCCTAAGGCTAAGCTCAAGAAAACAAACAAAAAATGATGGCTATGTTTTGACATCCCAACCACGATTTCACTGTTATAAACACTATTTCTCATCATTTTGTGCATGTATAAATTAGTTTTAACCAAAAAAGCCAAAAAAAACAAAAAATTTCACCGGCGCCGGCGGGACTCGAACCAGCGGTCCCACAGGCACGAGTCCAACGCCTTCGCCGCTGAGCTAGCGAACCGACACACGCTGCCGTCTAGCCGCTGCTACTTATATCTAGCGCTGCTGCTGTCTAATACACACACGTGTATTAATTAATGCACACACAGCCAGCTGCGTGTAACGGTTAAACCTGATGATCAAGGGCACCTGGATGATTTTCCAAAGATTTTTATCTCCTAATGTCGAGAAATAAATAAAAAATGGGAGCTTCCTGTCTAAACCGGGAGACAACGCCCAACACCAGCTGAGCTTGCTTGGTCAGGATCCGCTTGCTTAGGCTTTTAATGTTTCAGTCGCCATATGTTCAATGGATTTGGAGCCACTTTAAAGTGCAAGGGACATAATTCATATTTGGAAAATGGGACCATTTTTTGTTGCTGGAACTGAAAGCCGCAATCAAGGTGACCATCTTTCAAAAAGAAGTACCGTCGAAAAGTGTCAAATGAACTGTCAAAAAGTGTGCCAAAGGTGCACCTCTGGGAGTATAAGCACCAACTGATCTAGCCGCCCCCCGGACATGATTTTCAGGCATCGTACGGAAGCAGCACATCACCGAACGAACGAAGTTGGAAAATCGATGTTGCACGATATGATCGTCACACCGACGGAGTGAGTTGAAAAATCATAAGTCCTTCAAAAAGGCTCATTTCGCGATTCTGAAACCGGTTCTGGAACCGGTCAAATTTGCCGTATTGGTTTATGTTTCATTGAAGTGCACCAGTGTCGGTGTCCACTCGTAGAGGTCGATACTTTGGTGGACCACCTTCTGTTGCGTCCCCATTGTGCATAGTCTTATATATGTAATCACCGAAACATTTTCATTTGACTTCCGATCCGTTGACACTTGTTGACACATCGAACTGAAAATGTTTCGGTGATTACATATATAAGACTATGCACAATGGGGACGCAACAGAAGGTGGTCCACCAAAGTATCGACCTCTACGAGTGGACACCGACACTGGTGCACTTCAATGAAACATAAACCAATACGGCAAATTTGACCGGTTCCAGAACCGGTTTCAGAATCGCGAAATGAGCCTTTTTGAAGGACTTATGATTTTTCAACTCACTCCGTCGGTGTGACGATCATATCGTGCAACATCGATTTTCCAACTTCGTTCGTTCGGTGATGTGCTGCTTCCGTACGATGCCTGAAAATCATGTCCGGGGGGCGGCTAGATCAGTTGGTGCTTATACTCCCAGAGGTGCACCTTTGGCACACTTTTTGACAGTTCATTTGACACTTTTCGACGGTACTTCTTTTTGAAGGATGGTCACCTTGATTGCGGCTTTCACTTCCAGCAATAAAAAATGGTCCCGTTTTGCAAATATGAATTATGTCCCTTGCACTTTAAACCAGGGCTTTAGGGTTTAGACCGTCTTAGTCCAGCAGGATGCATCTAGTGACTAAAGAGACGGTAATTTATTAATTCGAAAAAAACGTTTTTTTTCAATTTTTTCAGTTAGACACCATAAAGCTCCAGACACCGCCAATTGGTCCGCACAACCACACAAACTTCGCCCACTGGTCCAGTGGTCCAGACCACCCAATTTCGAACCTTTGCTCAGGCTTCTTTTTCAGAAGGTCCCGAAGTCGTATTTGATCCGATTTGTTCTGGTTTACCGTATGGGCACTAATTATTGTCAAAAGATGATTGCCAGCCATAACCCTGAAGAGCAGAGGAGTCATTAGCTTTTGCTCCCACATTGTGGTCAACGTGAGCTCACTCAAATACAGAGAAAATTTGCTCATAGACCGCATATGTCAAAACTAACGCAACGCAGACTTATTGATTGAAAGCCATTATTATTAGGCTTGGGCTTAGGCTGTGGGTGATATTTTCGAAACGGCGTTGAGAGCCAGAGAGTGAGGTTCCCTGATTTTCGATAAGAATGCACCTCGTCCAAAATCATTTTTGTTCCTGACACTCGGCCGGTTCAATCGCTTCGATCTCGGCCGATATAAAGATATTTAATCTTGGTGGTGCAAATCGCGCACATCGCAGGCCAGCCAATCAATTCCTGCCAACAAAATCACAGCCGATCACCCGCAGGGACCCACTGAAGTGTAAACAGTCAATCGCACAGCGAACAAGGTTATATAGTAAGTTTCTAATTTCATTGCCTCATGCATTCGTACAGACGCAGGAAAACTCCCGTTCGAAGTCGAAGCAGGCAACAAGCTCAACACACAGTCAACAAGCCACGCAGCTGGCTCGTGTGCGTTTCGAATGTTTCAGTCACACAAGCTGTGTGTGTCAGCTGCGTGGCTTGTTGACTGTGTGTTGAGCTGTTGCCTGCTTCGACTTCGAACGGGAGTTTTCCTGCGTCTGTAAGAATGCATGAGGCAAGGAAATTAGAAATTTACAATACGAACAGAAAATTTTCAGAACCCGCAAGCGCGCATGCTTGATCGAGAACACAGACGGACAGAAACAACACCACATTCAAACGCACTGTGGTGAATGACTTTCCGCACGCTTGGGCTTGGGAGCACAAACAAAACCAACAGGACAGAAGGGGTCGTCAATTTAGTCACGCCACGCACAGCCGTTCAAACCAACCAAAGAACCAAACTATTGACAATCTCTGCGTGTAGGTCGGTTACGGTATTTTGATCGTGACATTTAGTATTATATTATGGTTGTGGCATGAACCTGACAGGCAAGCAACACAACAACATGTGTATCTGGGTGCGTTCGTGAAAACACTCTTATTTCTGCTTTGGTATCCGGTCAGTTCAACATTTATTTCTGTGTTGCTGTTTTTCGTGTTCCACTTCCAGCGTGTCTCTCTTCCATGATTCTCGTCGTTTTCAAAATCGATGATGGCGTTTCACCCCATTTTCCTGTGTGTAAAATTTTTCAGCTGTATTTTTTCATCCATTTTAATGATTAAGGATTTTCAAAACAGCGCGACATGTTTGATATTGCTCATCATAAAATCGACAATAAAATTCCGTTTCTCATGGTCTCTCTCCCTCTGGCTTGTTGATACAAGTTCACATTTTGTTTTTCAGTATTACACATGTTAGGTGATCAAACACAAACTGATCTCTGTATGTAACATACACTGCACGTGATGCGACGTTTAATGATGTTTGCAATAAAACTAACTAATAAAAGAACGTTTTCAGCGTTAAACTGTCTTCTAACCGCAAAACATGTGCACCAACTTACCTAACAACATCACAGAAAATCGTGTGCAAAATAAAAACCGGTGTTTGCTCGCAAAATGCATGCATTTTCAAAAATACCGCATTTTCATTGCTGCAAATTAATCATTTTTAGACCCAACCAAAACGTCAAGTCCTTTTCTCATCAGTTCATGCAAACCATGTGGAATAATTTGTCTCATTCCGTCATAAAACATCTGTCAATAACAAAATTCTGTGTTTCATACTTTCCTTCAAATCTCTGAAACACGACTGCCGAGCGTAACGCACTACATATGTGTTTGAGCCCGTTTTCAACAATGTACCGGAGTTTTCTATAACCAGAAGGAGGTCTATTCGGAAATGGATGGGAAAGATGCGCCTTTTTTGTTTCCAGCAATTTGCCCAAATAAACGTTTCCAAATTTCGTGGTAGGTTTTTGACATTTCCGGAAATTGACCTGTTTAACCTCTTTTGTCTGAAGAGAATCTAATGCTTTTTGTCGATTATTGGAAAACTTTTTACCCCAAATAGAGAGCTCCCATACGTTTCTGAATCGAGCCCTCGGAGGGATCTATTCGGGGGACTACTGTATATATGAAAAGCTCCGGTTAATCCATGATCTGCTTTGTACATTTCATCTGATCCTTATTTATTTGGATGTTAACAAAATCAAAAACCGTTTTTTTATATTAAGCGTTCCGATATCCGCTTAGTGAGTTTGCGCTGAATCAATGTAAATAATAAACTGTTTACATCTGTGTGAGAACGGGAAGCGACGAGCCAGGTGCACTTTGCATCGTTTGATTTGATGCTTTGTCCCATGAGTGACGTTTCCGTCAGATAATCACCAGACAAGGATAAAAATTTCAAACAAACTTTCACAAATGTCATAAGTCACCCATCAGCGAGCCTGGAGATTTGTCTATTTATAATGTGTAAATGGCCACACCCCAAGTCGCTGAGTCAAGCGTCCTTTCACGTGCTGTCATTGTCGAAAAAATGACGTTGGTGGGCGCGCGTTTAGTGGTTTTTGAAAAGTTCTTTTTCATTGAATTTACCGCTTTCTGCTGATTGAAGTAAAATGTCACCTGCTCGAACAATTTTTAACATTCACCAAAAGAACGTGTCGGTTGTGCTTTTGGAATGCCATTTTCTGCATTTCTAACCAAAAAAGAAACCCAAATCATTGCACACTCAGCAACTGTATACGAATCGTTTCTGTTTCGTGCAGTGTATCCGAAATAGCACCTCACTTTCACCCGCGTGTTACAGCACAAACAGAAACACTCAACCCAAAATATTTTAAATATATATATATATATATATATATATATATATATATATATATATATATATATATATATATATATATATATATATATATATATATACTGTATATATATTTAAATATTTTTAATCACCCAGGCAAACGAAATAACACATGTACGACTCCAACCATTTGCCGAAACCACCAGAACACAAACGGTCGGCGCCGTCCGATCACGTGATGAACAGACAGAAAAGTCACAGTGACGATGACCTACATCGGGTTCGAAGACATGGATCTTTGAGAATGCCCGGAGAATGGAGCAATGGCACGGCTGCCAGGCAACGACGCAGCGCTGGTTGGTATATGGACAAGGGCTTGCTTTCTTGGTGATGTTTCAGTATATTGTTGTGTATGATGGCGTTGACTTTGGTGAAACTGCCACCCTGCTGTTGACATCAAATCAGTCAACTTCGAGCTGCGGAACGTAATCACAGGCGCACGTTTTTGGTGCAACAGACCGCAACCCTCGCCAGCTGGGTTGAAAAATATTTATTCAGTTGTTTATTAAAAAAGCAAAATCTGAGTTTTAAAAAAATTTAATTTTTTAATTTACAACTTTTTTTTGAAACAACCCCGCTCGTCAGTGCGTGCCTGCATGCCGCATCGCCATTAGTTTGATCTGGCGTCCCCACACGTTATCAAACTTTTGTTAGTTTATTCATCAAACTTGGTGATACTGTGATCGCAGATCAGATCACATCGGTTCATAATGACATCACTGCGCGGTTTTTTTTCGAGGCCGCAAATGATACATACAATACTTATGAAGGTTTCACGATAATTAACAAACTATATATCTCAAAGATCGCTGTACTGATTGCAGATTACGCGGATTTCTGCTACAAGAGCTCATCAGCTGACACCCCGCCCAAATCGTCCCGGCCGCACTTTCTGCGTCCCCACCGTATTGCCCCACGACGAATTCGAAACCGTTTGATGCAAAAGAACGGACTGTGCAACATTCAGTTGGTGAACGTGCAGAAACAGGGCAGGAAGTACTTCAGGTTGGCCATCTTTGTGGCATTTAAGGAAGTCCAGCGGTGCCAGTGGCCCTGACGATGCTCTGGTGCACTATATTCATGTATCAAAATTGTGGACTTGGTGTGAGCTATATGTTTGTCACCATTGTGATTCGGTCAGTCCCGGGGCACAGGTTCAGGCCAGGCAACTCAGGCCCGGCCGATTCAGCCCGGCTGCAGCCTGAGCCTATAAATGGGTCAAACATGCTGGGCCTGAATCGACCGGGCCAGAAAAACTAGGCCTGAAAACGTCGGGCCTGAACTTCCGGGCCTGAAAACTCGCGGAATAGTTTGTCACCCATTTGAACATTAAATCACAATCTGATTCGGATGAAATCCACACTGATAGGATTTGTCACGGAGTTTCGTCAACATAAAAAACTCGGGCATTTTTTGCCTTTCAAAAAAATCACCAATCTCCAGTGACATCTTCACGACGATCGTCGAAATGCGCTGGCGTTGGTGTCTGACGATGTTCGCTCTGTCCTACATCGTGTCCTGGCTCATTTTCGCGTCCGTTTTCTACGTCGTCGCACTGTCACATGGCGATATGGCTGAAAAACCGGACGGTTTGTGCGCCAGCTTGTGGGTACGAAACATGAATCACGTCACAGACCACGATGAAGAAAATTTTAATGTCGCCAAGCGCAGTGACTATGGTGTAGCTTATGGATGATGTCAATCCCTTGAGCTTATACCAACACAACCTTCTTGTGCACTTTCACATTCGTGATTGAAACAATTTCTCGATCTTCCAGACAACTGGGAGCCTTGCGTCACGAACGCACGAACGTTCTGGGCGATTCTCATGTTCTCAATGGAAAGCCAGAGCACAATCGGTTATGGGTCGAGGTTGGCTCGAATTTTGAGTCATCGGGGGGTGTTTCGTGATTATTCAGCTTTGTGAGCGGCAGAGTAATACAGTAAAAGCAAAATAAACGTTCATTTTTGCAAAAGCCTCGGCAACTGCAATTTAGGCAAACGGGTTTTTAATTGGAGAATGATTGTAACAGAGCATTGAGTTTTGTCTCTTTCGGCCTGCCTGTTTTCACAGACACGAGCGACGAAACCAAGCTTTCGTAATTGCGAACAACTTCAGGTAAATCACTGGCATCAGAGGACCAAATAGTCGGCTCAATAATGCCGTTTGACGTGGCTTTTGGGATTCCGGCAGAATCGTTAATCCAAGTAGCGTAACAATGTTGTTCCCAGAGCTCCAATGAACGGACTTTTAACATCGAATGACCGCTGGACCCGCACTGTGAACTCTGAACCGCCACACCAAACGTATGCTCCCGGAAGGACTCGAACCTCCGACCTCCCAGCCACCAGGCCTGGGGATAGCCAGTTGCTCTACCAACTGAGCTACGGGAACGCGGTCTGGCTGCGGCTCAGAATCACTCATAAACCCAACGCACGCACGCTCAATACACGGTGCACCGCAGCACACACACATAATACCGGTCCGTTCGTTATACGCCTTTCGCGTATGGGTGTGTGTCTATTCGCCAGACCACACCACGACATGCATGCCAGCGTGTATGTGGCATATAGTAAATTTCTAATTTCGTTGCCTCACGCATTCCTACACACGCAGGGAAACTCCCGTTCGAAGTCGAAGCAGGCAACAAGCTCAACACACAGTGAACAAGCCACGCGGCTGACACACACACAGATTGTGTGGCTGAAACATTCGAAACGCACACGAGCCAGCTGCGTGGCTTGTTGACTGTGTGTTGAGCTTGTTGCCTGCTTCGACTTCGAACGGGAGTTTCCCTGCGTGTGTAAGAATGCGTGAGGCAACGAAAATTAGAAACTAACTATACCACCGTCGAAAACACGATGTTCCTTTTCTAGATTTCCGACCGAGCAATGTCCTTTGGTCACGCTAACCGTCTTCCTTCAAAACATCGTCGGTGTGATCACACAAACGGTGATGGCCGGCGTTGTGTTTGCGAAACTGTGTCGACCGAAGAAACGCGCCGAAACGATTCTGTTCAGCAAGACTTGTGTGGTTTGTATGCGCAACGGGAAACTGTGCTTGATGTTCAGGCTCGGCGATATGCGACAACAGGCACTCGCTGAGGCGCATGTTAGATTGCAGGTATGTATGTACATATGATGATAAAGTTTGGGATGAGCTGGTGAAACATCGAATTTCGTTTCGATCTGGTGCGGTTTTTCTTCTGGGCTTTTAATATTGATGATATATTTGGAGATTCACAGATAACAATGCTCTTGACCAGCGTAAAAACTTGTTCATCACAATTATTACAGGATTATGCTAAATAATTTAGTTGAGGAATATTTTTTTTGAAATCTCATCAAATCGGAAGTAAATCCTAAACAAAGCATTCATGGGACAAATATGGCATTCTCCGATATCTTAAAATCTCGAGCTATCCTCAATGCAAAAAGTCATCGACCGCGGCCGATTGCCAAGTTTGATTCTCGTGGTGTGCCAGTTGAGCAATGATCAGTGCGTTTACGGGCACCGCATGTCGCCAAATAATCCAAACACGCCGATTCATGCGATGCGACCATATTCTTTTCGCAATTACTAACGCGAACCATATTCCTTTCAGATGGTGAAAAAAGTGGTGACATCTGAGGGCGAGCTGGAGCCGTTCCATCAATGCGACATGAATGTCGGATACGACTGCGGGCTCGACAGAGTGTTCGTCATCTGGCCAATCACCATCTGCCACGTCATCGATGAAAACAGTCCCATGTACGATGTGTGCAAGGAGGACATTGGTGGGTCACGGTGCGCTTGCTGGCTTACGGTGTTTGTTGGGTTACGGTATACATAGTTGCGGTATGGTGTACTAGCCGAGTTGCGGTATAATTGCCCGCGACGTGCATCTGGCCGCGCTGGGTTGGTGTCGTTATCGAGTTTAACTGCCAGCGACATGGGCTGAGCTGTGTCCATCTGTCGAATTGGTTGTGTCTGTGACAGAACCAGGAGGCAGATCTTCCAGTCCAAGTTCTGTTTGTGTGATGCAGTTGCTTCTGTTGCATAGTCATATGTGTCATGGTCACAGAAATAAATTGCCGCATGGTAGATTTTATGCTAAAACAACGAAATCCACAGCGTGATAGTGCTGCCCGTTACCCCGTCAAAAAAGGCAGAAAAGTTATATCATAATACTTTTTACGTTCCATTACACTGTCTCCAGCCCTTGATCATCATACCGTCGTAAACAGTCAGAATTAACCTTCTTAAATCGTTCGAACATTTCCTTGGCAGCTTCGTATAGTTTCATATCGGCCGACTGCAGCCTGCTGATTTTCTCTTTTTGCCATGTCTTCATTCTGGTGTGCACAAAGAATCTGGCTCGATTACCCAATGGGGTCTCAATTAGAGGCACTTTGGTCTCTCGCGCCAACATTGAATGGTTGCTCGGCACGAAATACCGTCGCGGCCAGCCAGTGCGACAGGCTAGTAGGCTGTATGATGTTTCAAGTTGGTCCATTAGACCGACCAAGTCCAACGACCGCAAATAGGCGATCGTTTGATTGACACCCAGCGAGTCCGGCTCGATCGGCAAACCGAGGAACAGGCTTTGACGATTGAGACGACGGGCGTCCGCTGAATGAAAGGCGGCTATTTGAACAAGTTGCGTTTGTATCTAGGCTTTGACCATAGGCTTATACTTGGGCGAGGCGTGCTTACCACTAGCTTTGCCGGGGGTTTCAAACCAACTGCTGTGTACATACACGCTGGAGGTGCTGCTATGGAGTTTGAGCATTCGCCGTGCCGACTTTTGTTTGGGCTTCGTTTTGCCGTCAGCTATATTATGCTGGTCAAAAAAAAGTTTGCCGAAACAAGAAATGCTTCCCGCACATGTATAGTAAATGCTGATGAATGCCTGGATGCACCTGCGCGGGTTGTGCAAGAGGATAAAAATACGTACATATTCATAAAAAACGGTTCACTCACGCTCGCCAAACATTGGATCGCCGTACGTTGTGTGCTGACTGACGTAGTGCTCAATCGGATCGCGCAGAATCGTGAATCGAAACGCTTGTGGATCGCGATCGAAGAATTGATCGATGTATTCACGATTGACCGGGAATAGACGCGGGAAGTGATCAATAATACCTGATCAATCAATAAGTGATCTGATTGATATTGTTCAATTGATCTGATACATTCAATCAATTCACAAACAATGTAGGTAGTTACCCGAGACAGTTCCATTTCCAAATGCTTCCCGGAATTGCCTTGGACAACAATAATTGATCAAATCCGGAGTGTACGCCTGATTGCCATATTCCGATAGTTTGTATCGCGCTGCGCAACTATGCGGTGGACGTCCCTGAAAGACTGTCAAGATGGTTGCGATGTGAATTGTTCGCTAAATTTTGGACAGAATGACCGCTTGACAGACAAAACGTCTGATCGGCGTTTGTGCTTCTTTCATCGGTGCTTCGATGTGCATAGCGGTGCACAAATCGGCTCCCAGCAAGTATGTAACCATAAGTTGAAATAACCTGCTCACTTTATATTGACTCTTTCTGGACGTTGTGAAACCTTTTATGTAACCGTCTTCTTGTGGAGACAGGACAGATTTTTGGTCTCCAACTATTCCGTTCAAAAACATAATGAGCCGTGTGTCAACTTTTATTTTAACCAGCGTAAAGGCTGCTAAGCCGAGGGACACGCTTCTATGCGCTTATCGATACAGCGCATGAACTCATGGATAAATTATTTGCCAAGCGAAATTTGCATTTGCCCTAGTCCAATCGTGTCGACGTACTGCAATTCAAATTTGGTACGGTGCCGTGCATATATTTCGTTCTATCACGTCACTGCTCAAAAAGAGCAAACGACAAATGTCAAAAATCCAAGACCTGATGCGTACCCACCTTGTACACTGGAGTGCAGCTATCCCCGAGCGGACAGTGCACCGGATGTTGAGCACAGCTGCCGTGGTACAAACACGTCAAATTGTAGTGATTGCACACAAACGCAAGCCCATTTCTCATTGTTCTGCTGGCCGTTTGCGGTATGGCAAAATAGATGAAACGCCGAACGGGTTTCGTGAAGATTGCTGGTCTGCGGAGTAGTGGATTCTGACTTGTGCGTATTCCGCTGCTCTTGTGGGCACCATACATCTCATCACAATTTTGCCGAGTCGGAAATAATCGTTGTATAAAACGACCGCTTGCTGCGCGATCGAAGTCGAATAGGTAGAAAATGGTAAAAAGTGTTAGAAATAAAGTGGCCAACACGAGCAGACCTTTTCGCTGACTGGCATCCATTTATGTGCGGTCGAAATTTTTTGACTCTGGCTTGGAACAAAAATGCATAATTTTGGCAGACAAAATGCATCGTCAGCTCTGGGGTGTTTTACGCCAGCGGGTAACTTTGGCGAATTTCACGCATCACAGGAGCCGAAACCAAACACAGCGTGTTTATACATCATAACGCGAGTCAGTCAAACCACTGCTGTATAGTGGCCTGGTGATGTCTATGAGAACAAGATCAAACCGGATCCTTTGGCTGTCTTGTAGATAGACAGGTGGACAGGTCATCATCAGTGCGAATAAAATAAACAGGTGCGATAAAAACCCAAATGAAAAACTCTATGGCCAACCACATGCTAATTGCATCCGGTTGGGAGCTACCGTACATTGTTATACCATACATGCTCATGCGGCTTGTATTCATGACGTCAACTGGCAAATGCGCGCAAGTGCGCATTATGTATGGGCAATCCATCGGCTCATGGCACTTTTTATACGCACAGCGCATGCAGCAGCACGCGCCATTTTCTAAACAAAATGTACACTTTGAGCGAGTGGCATACTTTGATGACCACTTTTTAATTTATCCGGTTTTCATTTGCTGCTTGCCAGCCATAACACTTTTCTGCACTGTTGCAAAATTTGGGGATGTTTCAACGGACAACTGCAGAGAATATAGATGCATTCATTGACGGCAGTAATGCAGCATGCAGCGTGTCATGAGCAGGGTTGGGCAAAAAAAAAAACGACGGCGTTTTTTCTTAAAAAAACGACGTTTTTTTTAAAAAAAACGCCTGGGTCGTTTTTCGTTTTTTTTAAATCCTGAATTTCCTTGATTTTCCCTGATTTTTCAGGGAAAGTACCCTGATTATCAAGGAAAATCAATTTTTTGTCCCATTTTTTTTCAAAAAATTTTCGACCAATTTTTACTTTGTCGAGATACGTCGATATACGGAGTTTGACTTTCAGTGATGACCCCGGCCAAAGTTGGACCCACGATGCGGGTCTGATATGGGATCTTAGCAACTCGCTAGAAAAGGGTTGAAACCTGTTTATTTTGCCTCAGAACACATAGAATGACTTCATTTAACCACGTTTTCTTCCCAACATGAGCGTTTTCCAATTTTTTTGGGGGCATATTTTGGTCATCTGGGCGTTTTAAAAAAAACGTTTTTTTTAAAAAAAAACGTTTTTTTAAAAAAAACGATTTTTTGAAAAAAAAAACGTTTTTTGCCCAACCCTGGTCATGAGCTAGCGGATTGTCTATACATACATATAGGTACAGCACATATATATAGCAGACTCGTGCTGGATTGTGTTGACGACGACCATCGACGATTTAGGGTGACGACTAAACAATCGGCCCCGTGTGTCCTGTCTCAATATCACCATAACGAATCTACCACATCCAACCAACCCAAAACCATGTGATGTTTCACAGAGACGCACCAAGTCCGATTCGAGTTGATCGCCATCCTCGAAGGCGTTGTCGGCACAACTGGCTCAACAATGCAGGCACGCACCAGCTACTTGCCATCTGAGATCATCTGGGGACATCGGTGAGGGCATTGTGATATTTTTGCGGTATAGTAAATTTCTGATTTCGTTGCCTCATACATTTTTACATACGCAGGGTAACTCCCGTTCGAAGTCGAGGCAGGCAACAGGTTCAACACACAGTCAGCAAGCCAGTTGTCTCGTGTGCGTTTCGAATGTTTCAGTCACACAAACTGTGTGCGTGTCAGCTGCGTGGCTTGTTTGTCTGCCTCGACTTCAAACGGGAGGTTCCCTGCGTCTGTAAAAGTGCATGAGACAACGAAATTGTAAACTTACTGTGTGCAGTATATATGTATTTTGCTGGAATCCTTGGGTCGGGTAGATATCCACAATTGGCATTTGAATATCCACAAAACGATAAAAAAAATATGCAGATTTGAGAAACTGGTTACCTATCAGCGTGACAATGGCGAGTATCGAATCGACTATCAGCTGTTCCACAGCACCTATCAGGCTGAAACACCCGGGTTCTCGGCACGACAACTGAATGAATTGAAGGTTAGCGCATTTGGACGGGGTGCAGATGTCGCGGACAAAGGGCGTCAAAAATAAGGGTGTGTAGTGACCACCGAAATGGCTTTTGATTGGGGCAGTGCAGGTCTAACCCCCAAGGCGTTAGCGTTGCCTGGCCGGCTATTATAAAGACAAAACCTATTGCAATCTGTTTTGTACCCGTAACCCCCCCCCCCCCCCGCCCCGTCCCATGGTATGTCCAAAGCGCCCTGATTTTTCAAGGAGCAAGACATCGACTGGTGTGAGCTCGAGGAGGACAACCGACATCGTGTCGAACGCAAGAAGACAATGTTGACGGAAACGTGCGATTTGCCTGATCCTGCACGGCCGGACAGTGATAACAACATGTACAGTCCCAAAATCAATGTCTACAGGTGGGACAGGGCATGGGTATTTGTTTATTGGTGCAGAAAAATACATAATTAAGAAAAGCAAATTATTCACAAGTGGCTTATGAGGGTTGATCAACCAGCCAATCAAATGTGTCCGACCGGGATCAGGTGTTGATGACAAATGTTTGAGAGCGTTCTTCTCGCATCCAGTCAGGAAATATAGGCATCAATCAGTTTTTGATTATTTTTCAATTCATGAACACGGGTGATTCGGACATCCAAAAAATTACAAATGCACGAATTTTCCAGCTAACTATATACGTATAGCCGAACGTTGCTGTGACACTGAGGAGACCAGGGTCCGGTCCACGGAAACCGAATTACATCAACATCACACAAACGAAAACAAATAAAAGAGAAACTTTGGCTTCCGATTTTCTCCTTTATGCAAACACGTGTTCATGTACTATGCTGTAGTTTCCATGGACCGGCACCTGATGCACTCATAGTCCACAAAAAACAGACTAAAGTAAAAAAAATATAAGAATTTCAGTTCTGCATTAAAGACACGCCAAATTCTTTGGGTGACCCAAAATCCCCTTCCCTCTCCACTTTCAGCCATCAGTTATCGACGGGTCCACGCGATTTCGATCTGCTTGAGCCGCCGCAATGCCGCGGTCGGCAACCTTCTCTGTTGGAGGTACTGGAAAGAGTCGAGATCGATCGACCTCCGTCCCAGACTGGTTTTCGGCACAATGAAAAGACCAGCGAGGACGGTACTTCGATGGTGGTGGATTTTACGGAAACGGACAACAATCAACAAAATCCAGAAGATAATGCTTAGAAGTTCATCTGTGCTGACACTGAATGTGCTCATTTTTATTTCATCGTGCACGTGTTTTTAGGACTCCACACTTCACAGTATTGGTCGCTAACAACTTTTTTGTCATATCTTTTCTCAATTTTGTTGAAACTTTCGTTCTTGTCTTCCCTGCTGTGCTGTTGAGATTCTTTTTTTCCGCATAGTGTCACTCGATATACCACCCGTTTCATTCGCATATGATCACTTTCACAAATGTGCATAATTGTTTCAAGAACGAAGTTCACTTCTTGTATCCATATCAGTATTCACATTCTATTTCTGGCATTTCACTTACATATACCATTTGAGAATTATGATAGTGTTTGAATAATTGCGCGGAGATCCGGTGCTGCATGAAACGTAACCTAACGAGCAATAAAAACTAGCTTGGTCTTCTGACATCTTTGGTTACGAACTGTGCGAAGTACGTCAAAGCAATCATGTTGTGCTTCATGCTTATCAACCGCGTTTCCTCCAGTAGAAGCACTGAATCTCTATTTTTCGGCTAATTGTACAGTGGTCAACTCAAGTGGTCTACGCTCGTTGTCAACCCAAGCAGCCCTACATGAGCGCGAGAAATTATACATTGCAGTTGACGTCAAGGGTTGACAGCCTGAGTCGACGACAGTACCGTAAGCCGGCAACTGTGAAAACGTTCTATATGTTAGCGGCGATGTGTGCCACAAATGT
The DNA here is from genome assembly GCA_030248065.1 of Rhynchonema sp. JSB1_4. NCBI lineage: Eukaryota > Metazoa > Nematoda > Chromadorea > Monhysterida > Xyalidae > Rhynchonema > Rhynchonema sp. JSB1_4. The sequence goes on from JASAMV010003454.1 coordinate 17,515, forward strand.
CCAAAACCTTGAAACAAAACTTTTCTGAATAGATGGCTACAGTTTTTGAGCAAAATATTTTCAAACGAAAAGGCCGATCTCCCACGTTTTTTAAAGCCGCGGGGCCCATGTGCATCCGGTTCACCAACTCACACAATTGAAATTTCAACACCTCTTCTTTGTCATCATTTGATCAACAAGACACGCAGAAATATGTAAAAAATCTTTGCGGATCACAGATCACATCAACTCAAAAAAACCAATGATCACAACAGACATCACAATGGCATCGAATTTGATTTTGTCCGCCGCATCGAACATCTGTCTGTCTGCTCCAGGGGTGTCGGTAACTAGCTGTGGAGCAGAGTCTGGAACTTTGATTGCCGCCACACATATATGTACATATCTTGATAAAATATTGGTCTTGAATCAGTTATGAATGTTTAATAATGCATGATGCTCAAATTTTGTCGAACCACCATAATGCGCAAGTGAATAGGATTTCTGACAGTGTGTTCGTGCGGTCCCCTACCACACAATGAAATTGGATGCGGTAAGGCGTTCATTGTGAATGGGCATTTATTTTTTTAGTGGTGCTCCGATACTAGATAGTCGCCACACGATCTTCGTGTTATCATGCCCATCGGTGACACAAAATTTAATCTCACATGTACAGTGGCTAGGTGGTGCATAGAGCTTGGCAAACCAAAAACTGGGACAGAAAAAGCACAAATCAAGCAATAAATAGGTATACACTGACCGGTATCATTGAAATGATCGCAAATGTCCAGCGGTGGTTCCCACTCATCCATCAGACAAGTCAGAGTTTGCTTGATCCGTCCGTTTTTGGTCGCGAAACCCGGCTCGCATTCGAAAGTCACCGTTTTGCCCGCGAAACAGAAACTCCAGTCGGTGTTTTGCTGGTCTTCTATTGTCACACAACCAGGTAGATTGGTGAAATCTGGTGTTTTCACATTCAAATTGGCCGTTTTTGGCGCCGCGCACTCGGAAAACTGCTTGTCGGCGGCGAAACAGCAGCAACAACAGCACAAGACAATCGCAATTGTCCTCCTCATTGCGCAGAGCTGTGTGGAATCATGCTGACTTGAAGGAGAAAACCCAAAAGCGACTGGAAACTCTGAGCCGTACCAAATCTGCAGGCAATTTTGGTTAATTTTTGTGGTTGGTCTGCGGCAAGGCAAGGGAAGCAAGGGAAGACTTGCTACGGCTCATATAGCTGTGCTGCTGCCTGCTTTATACTGTACGGGCTACGATATGGCCGTAGGCAATCCCACAGCAGACTTTGCCTTTGCCTATTGTCGGTGTCCAAACGGTGGTCGAAGTCTATGCCTTCAAATTTGATGCCGGCACCGAGTAAATTCCCTTTTTGCTCCCAAAACACGTGCGTGCATTGAACATATGTACATAAGCGCAAAGCACGCAACGAATTGAGATCAGCCAGCTGGATGTTATCGTCAGATTATTAACGTGTTTTGGAGGGGGGGGGGGGGTGGCGCAATCGTCACGGGGGACAGCTTTCGAGAATTTGGTTGTTCGACTCGCTTTTTTGTTCACCGTCGATAATATTATGTTTTAAACATAAAAAGGCGATCATTTAACTGCGCTTTTTTTAATCTCCGACATAACAAACTGCAATGATTGTATAATACAGATAGAACGCAGAACTGCACTGAATTGCTGCATGTTACACGCTTTAAACATCATTTGAATGACGCGCAGTCAATATCAATATATTGAGCGATTCAAATTCAATAATTGATCACTTGAGTTACATTCACGTTGCACTGCCACGGTGCCACTGCGGCGTCGTGTTTGAGTTTCTTTTCTGACCCGCCATTCAAAACGAACAAACTGATTGCGTTAGCGTGATTGCATGCAGCAGCGGACGCTTGCGGTGTGGAGCCCCTAACGTTGACCTGCAATGAATAGGATTTTTTATGTTGTGATGTTTCATTTTTTAACATGGTCATGCTTTGTCAAACTTGGCGACCGATTCTGGATCTACAGCACTGGTGACCTGATCAGAGGCCGTGTATCGTGCTTTTGCAGGCAATCACAACGACTGCGACTGAAGTTGGACCACATGCCGGAGAGTTTTCCTTACAAAGCCCCCGGGGATCAGTTCGGAAAACAGTGGAAACTCGCTTTTTGTGTACTTCAAAGCACGTTAGTTCGATCTTGCAGCTGCTTCTACTGAAAAAAATGAGCGAAAATGACCGGTTCTTGTTACCTTTTGTGAACAAAAATCCCTCGATGGCTCTATTCAGCAGAGGCATGCACATGGAAAACTCGGGTACCAGGCAAAAAACATCAAGCTGAACCGCATTTCTCGATAGACGCGGCTAGTTTTGATCCGCATAGACGTTGTTCTCCGGCACGCACTTTTTCCTTGTCAAAATTACTACCCAATCAGTATCAGGAACCCGAAGCTGATGTGGCACTTCCGAAATTACCGTGTACAAAACCTGATTCATCAAGATAACTTTGGCCATAACTGTAAGTTTTCGAGTAACACGTTCGCAAATGTAAACCGCCACACAAACTGCTTTTATCCAAAACCGAACTGTTCGTGCAGATTATACATACCTTCACTCCGTCGACTATATTTTCCGACATCGTCACCAAATCGTGAATGTTCCTGAAGAACTGTCGATCGGCAGGGTCCCATTGCCGTGTCTTATTGCCAGCAGCCACCAAATCTGCCATTTGTGCGACATGAACTTGAAGGGCGCGGATTATTGCTAAAAAATGTATTTTTCGATGAAATTCAAACAGAAACTGACTGATAATATTTCAGTTATAATCAATGAAACCCGGGTCATTTGATGTTGTATACGCGGCGTATCCACTGCCATCTTCGTGGGGCATGACTATTCGATTGATTGATTTGTGATATTTGAACAGTTGTCGAATTATGTCGTGCTGATCTACAGTTGTGCCGCGTTTGGACCTGAAAATACAGGCTGTGTCGGTTTTTATTTGAAATTTTGGCACTACCATTTTTCGTTTCAAATGCACATTGATGTAAACAACAGTCATTTTTAGTCCGTTTTCAAATACCACGGCGATGCACCATTGCATTATCGTCAGTGCGAATGCACCAGATGGCTACTTGGACGCAAGAGATGACGGCAAAATTGTTTTGCATTGTACACATAACCTGAGATGAGCGAATCCTTCAACCAAACTTGTGGTGACAGAAGTCCATAATAGCACCGCACACAAATAAGTATCGGGGGACAACAACATATTCAAAATTTGCCGCAAAATATAAACTCGAGTAAAATAACAATAATCTGTTACAGCAACTCAGCTGACTGTTAATTGTCAAAACTCTGCAGTCGTCCATTTTTATAGTCGTTTTTGTTATTTTGGGATATTGTTTTTTTTTGTTTCGGTTCCGCCCAAAAGCTCCTGTTATTATACGTCACGTTCACGTTTTCTGTTGCGTAGGTGGAACATACATACGCTATGCCGCATACATATTTTTTATATGTATATGTGGTCAGCTGCACCAAAATGTTTGAGAACACTGATAAAAAGTGTTATTTTTACAACGCCTGCTCTTGCGAACAGAAAAGCATTGAAACTACATGATTTCACGTGATATGATTTTTTTGGCACTGGGTGGTGGCGATGTTTCTGGTCTCTGGTCGCTGCATTGTCTTGTTGCAACCAGGGTTGGATTTAAAAAAAAAGTAAAAATTTTGTTGTAAAAAAATTTTTTTTTAAAAAGTTGGCCACTTTTTTTATTTTAAAAATTTAAAAAGTAAGTCCACTTTTTTTATTATTTTTTCACTTTTTTTCGTTATTTTCCGACTTTTTTTAAGGTAAAAAGGCATGTTTTCATGTGTTTTATTACTCATGATTCTCAAAAAATTGCCTGCGGCGCTTATATTTCAGTTTGAAATGGTGTTGTGATGGACTCATACAGTTCCCAGACATCCCAACAATAGCTGCATGTATAATATAGGACACCCCATACCATATACTGTACAGTTGTTGAGCGTGTCGTAAGCTATCGACAGACTCCACGTTGCTCGCCTGTTTGCAGTGGTCGTGGATTAGTCATTTTACTAAATTTCACGTGCCAAACATAGATGATAATGATTCAACGACCATAGGAAACGATTACCGTTTATGTATTGTAGCTGGTAGTTTTTCTTATTAAGGAGCGATGTACGGAGAATTCCAAATATGCTCCTCCAAAAAGCAGCCACTCAAAACAAATTACTTGTTCTGAATAAGCGCGCGGCATCTGCAGACATTTCCATTCACAACTCACCATGCTTAGTACAAAGTGGGTGCATATATGGGAAATTGATTGAAACCTCATATTCGATGTGAACCCAAGCTAAGCCCCCAGGGGGCGCACTTGGCATTTTCTGGTACGGGTACCTGAATTCTACAAATAGAGCCCCTGCGAATGATGCTCTCAAGACACTGAATGAATGAAAAAAGTTTCCGTTCATGATCCTGCACCAGTATACGTAGAAACTTGTATGTACACATGGTGCCCATTCGTTTCCATACGCTCTGTATAACCGTTTCACAGATTGGTGGGGCTACAATAGAGAAAACTATGGTGCCGAAAATAAACATGCCCCTACTTATCATTTAAAAAAAACTGAGGTCCATCACTTCTTTATGAGTCATTTTGGCGGTTAATGAAGCGCCGCAGGCGCGATTTTGGGAAATTTGACCAAAAACTTAGAAAAAATTTTCAAAAATTTATGCTCAAAAAGGCCATTTTTTGAAGAATTATACGATTTCTATTTTTCCGAAAAACTCGTGTTTTTCGAATTGTAAAAATAGAATATCTGGCTCTTTAAAAAAAAATTTTTTTTTTAAATTTTTTTTTTTAATTAACCACTGTTTTTTTTTCGAAATAACCTGGCTGTGGGTATGTGCTCGCTGCTATATATGAACAAAGTTTCGGTGGTGCGTGATTTTCAAAATTGTGCACAAAACCGCAAAGCGGACACAACAGTGTCCAACGCAATGCATTTATATACATTTTATAACGAGAAAATCTCCTGACCTCCGGCACGCGCGTTAGGGTGCGCCAAGGCCAGGGCCAGGGCCGGGGCGGGGGCCGGGGCCATGAAACAAAATCTACGTCCGAGGCCCCGGCCCCGGCCCCGGCCCTGGCCTACATGGGCGCACCGACAGGGCCGGGGCCGGGGCCGGGGCCAGGGCCGGGGCCGGCGCTAAGATTCTCCGGGATAGGTGACGTTTCAACTGCAGGGTTGTCAATAATCCAACATTGGTTTCGTATATGCAGCCCCTTCTGTGTGTGTGTTCGCGTTGGGTGCGCTACTGCCTGATTTATCAAGGGCATGGCTATCTTGTGTTTTTTCTTTTAGATTATACAAATTCCTAAATTCCGGGATCGGCCTGCAGTTTTTGAAATATGGTTGACAAAACACTGAATTTTTACCTCGCAATTATACACATACAGTTTGCTTTTGACCGTGCACATACACGACGTGCGGCGAATTTCGCGCAGACATGTCGTTTACTGTGGTTGCTCAAAAAATTTATGTCATCTGTGACTTTTCATCAGCCAGTATTTTTAAATAATAAAGTGCTTTATATTAATTTGCTTGAACAAATACATATGCATAACTTAAATAAAACCCCAAAATGACCGTGCCCTCTATACATCAGGCACCCGCACACCCAACACGAACACACACGCACAGCTGCATATGTATACGAAACCGATGTTGGATTATTGACAACCCTGTAGTTCTAACGTCGCCTATCCAGAAAAATGTTTCGCACCGGCCCCGGCCCCGGCCCTGTCGGTGCGCCCATGTAGGCCCGGGCCGGGGCCGGGGCCAGGGGTTCGGAAATATTTTATTTTTCATGGCCCCGGCCCCGGCCCCGGCCCCGGCCCTGGCCCTGGCCTACATGGGCGCGCCCTTA
>JASAMV010003455.1:0-34032 GCA_030248065.1 Rhynchonema sp. JSB1_4
TCACAAATATCAGAAGTTACTGAAGTTATACCAACGGATCATACTGAACAACGAATACAAACGTTCTTATGAGCGGGAACAACATACAAATTAAAAACATAAGCTCCTTATGTCGCTCTTAGGTGAACCTCACCAAGATCTCCCTTCTTGCTTCTTCTGGATTGATCGACACTTTCCTGTCTCGGTAAACGAACAGTATTCTTTCCAATTGAATCGCTGGTATCTCGAACGAGAGACTGAATACTAGTGCCATTGAATAGGTCATGATGTGACTTGCGATGAACAGGTAGACCTGAAAACAGCATGTATAAATGAATTAATATTATTCAGTGAATCCACTTCCAACCATTTCATAGTGTGAGAACCATACGGGCCGTCGCATAGTGCCATAGACGTTGAATATGACCAAAGGATGCAGCAAATACGCACAGTACGTGATGCGGCCGAGCGGAAAGAGCACATTCCACGACAGCAATGTGTTGATTGGTCCTGTTAAAAGATTGATGAATCACTATACATAATGTTCGTATAACATTGTCTTTGTGACAAAAAACGCTGTCTTTGTGCGGGGTTCTGACGGACTCTCTTTGTCACACCATTGGCCCACTCGGCCACCAGAGCACGCTCCTGTTGAACCGATCGGTTGCCTGCAGGCGAGTGGCCGCGTGTCGGCACGATGAACAGCGGCGGTGTTGTGTTCAGACAGCATTTTGGAGCAAAAACGATTTCCATACACGTATACTCTGACAATACTTTTGGGAGAAACTTTTCAAGCGCGTTGTCTGATCCGTAAAGCACACGCAGCTCGCGCAGCCAATTGAGTTTCGTAGCAATTCGCAAATCACTACATACGTTAGACTTGTGTGTGTTGAGTGATTGGCAGTCACATGACCGCTGCAGCTAATACACGCATAATGAGCTTTACGGATCAGGCAACGCGTTTGAAAAGTTTCTCCCAAAGGTATTGTCAGAGTATATGCAGGCCCACTGTTAGCATCGCAACTGGATATTCGACGATAAAATCCCAAATCCACGCCTGGCAAGCTGAATCCCATCCTTTACCTCCATGCCCTGTGTGACACATGAATATAACACCGATCACAACCAGCGCCCAGGCACATCGGAACACACCCGAATATATCGCACCGCCAATCTTACTGAATGTGCCATGAGCAGCGTATTCATAGGGCGTCCAGATAACGGCCCAGCTCAGACCAATGATCAGAATCCAAATCACTATTGTGTAGAACTGAAAGATACATAGGCGGTGTTCTTTTATGTATGTATTTATTTTTATCAAATAAATCTAAGTGGCTCACTAACCCGATTCAATTGAATTTTCCCTTCCACCCTCATGTACACATAACCGAAAATGATACCCAAGAAATAGGGACCACAACGGGTCCACGGTTTGATGTACATGTCAAGATACGGGTCGCCGGACACCTTGGGCTCACTAAAACAAATTTAACCAATATAGCAAATTTAACAAATATAGCAAATTTAACAAATATAGCAAATTTAACAAATATTTAATTTTCATCCAAAAATCGGGGACTGACTTCCAGAAATCCACCGTCCGAATGGAGGCCGGCGGCCAATTGTTTTCAAACGTAAGAATGGCACGAATAACGCACGAGCCGATTATTGACACGAGAAGGAGCGCCACACCGATAGCTGGTAGCCTGTTGTGTAAAGAATCGTCAATGCAAAAAGCGCAGAATCACAAACGGTTAGAAATATCACCGACCGTAAAAGCAACGACAGAAAAATCGGCGCCACCCAGTAGAACTGCATGTCCGCCGCCAGATACCAGACCCAGCCCAGACACTGAAAGTGGTCGTAATGATAACCGGGCTTTTTCGTTCGCCAATCCGTTTACCTCGTCCTTGAGAAAATTGTTCACATAGAAAACGTCCTGCCACCAATTTTGTATACAACTATCGACCGTATCGGCCACCAAATGCCAATAGGGACCATCACCGGTGTATTTGAAGAAGGCCACCGACAACATGATCACTACTGCCAGCACCGGTGTCAATCTGCAAACTCATCGAATAAATCGGATCATGAATACAATCAAACTGAACACGCATAAATAATTCAATCGATCGATTCACCTCAAACACCGATGCACATAGTACATGATCCAAAATGTGGGCGATTTTGTTTGATATTTTACGCCCGGCCGTCGTAGGAACAAATAGGACAAAAGGAAGCCACTGATGACAAAGAAAGAGTCGACAGCTGTTGTACCGTTGTTGATGATTTGGGTGAGGAATTGCCCTGGCACCGTGCCAAGCGTGTCGAATAGATTGGCTGAAATGAGAAAGACTGATTTTTTTAAACCTCGCTAAGTGATAATACCCAGTTCTTGTCTCTTCAAAAGGTTCTACACTCAGTTTTCCAGAGTGGCTTGTAGAAGCTTTGTTGTAATCAATCCACGTTTGTTCTCGCATGCTCAATTTGAGCGAGCCGTTTATAAAAACACGTCAGTAAAAAGCACTTGAAATTCACTGAAATAGGGCTCGCCAAATTGATAGGTGTGACCCAGTATGATCCAAGTCAGACTCATGAATCGTATCCCGTGAACACAATCGATCGAACCAGGCTGTCGAGCCGTGTTGAATACGCGACGACCATTCGTATATATTGAGAATGCGATCAGCATGCGAAGCAGAACGGCTGCAATTCGATGTTCATGACCTCTATTTCATCTTGGTGATGTAGCCTATGCTGGTTGATGTTTCTCGAGGGATGGAAAGCGACCAACATTCTCGTTTCGGCGGTTTCGTCAAATCCTTCGGTTTCGTTTGCAAACGATAATCGACAGCGGTTGCCGTTATCATCAGAATTGCCACGACGGTGCAGAAGAAACTGAAAAGCAACGCTTTCAACATATCACGTGGTTGCTGAGCATTTTTTCTGCATGTAAACATGTTTTAAAAATCGTTCCACCGACCACATGCCAACTGCCCAACCGTCTTCAGCCATGCTATATGGGAGATCGCATCGCACTTTGGTGGAATTGATCAGAGCTCGTGGAGGTGCGGGTAATTCTGGAAAATACCAAAATTCATAGCACCTATGTGGCGCTTTGAGAACTTGGATCCAAAACTGAAACTGAAGCGAACCTTGGAGAACCGTCATCAGATCATCAGCAGTGCAATGCTTTGGCACACAGATCTTGCTGACGATTGGCAAGTCCAAAGACAATAATGACGGCTACAATGGACACCTTTGACTTGACGATTCCTTTGTCCTGCTTCCTGCTTTAAGCGAAAAGTGCTAACCGCTGGACGGACTTCCAAGTCGCAGACGTGCATTCGCATTGTATATCTGCAGTAGTGTGTTCTGCGTCCAAATTGTAATAATCATAAGATATCGCAGGGCGACGGTGCACCACTGCCTCATCACAAACTCGCATCGGAACACACAATGATATCCAACTTATTCCCACAGTAACAAACCGTTGTTCCGACCCATATAACCGATCTTGGGCGTTTATGTTGACACACTGGTCATACGCACCGCTGAATCGAATCGTGCTGCCAATGTTCGTGTCGGGTTGGTCGTCAAGTACGCCCATTGCATCCAGGGCTGTACTCAAAGATTGGTTTGCCATTTTGTTGAACTCGTGTTACATCTAGGATTGGGACATATGAAATGCATGAGCAGCATCAAGCCACAAGTCTACCTTCTCTAGGCCAGGGTTCATTCAGTTTTCCATTGAACGCATATCTTTGCCAGGGTGTGAGTGTGTGGTTGATTGGTCGAGCTGTGGGATGGACACCATCCGTGGCTGCCATCGTGCACGCAAACATCTTCAGGTTCCTGGCACACAATTCGTTCACGCCTGAAATACTTAAACTGTTAAATAACGTCTTCTTAATCAGCTAATCATTGTGCTGACTTGACTTACCCAATGCAGGCCATTGAATCCCACGACGACATAAGCCCTGCCAAAAGCGTTTCTCGAGCGAATCTGATTCGCTGAAAGGGCCATCAATTGTTGATCACTGACGACCATTTGCTAAGATGATCCAATATTCTTCCACGTTTACCTGTGCTCGTGCAACTGTACCTGACTTCATCCGTAACAATTTCAATCCAGTGATACAATGTCCACTTTGCTTCCAGCACAGTTGTTCGTTGGAGCTCGCGGCTAATTTCAGCTTGGCCTGATCATTTTTGTTCGAATCGCTGTATGTTTATTTCTTCACTATTGTTCAAAACAATAAGCAAACGGACTTCGATTCAGACTGGTCGCATAACGTCCTAGATGCTCAATAAATGTTCGATGTTGCGACCATTGCTGCCGTTGTTGTTCACTGTACAAGAATTGCCCATCCACAACACGTATCAAGCGATCGATGATTAACAAAATGATCAATAATCCCATTTTCTCAACCAATTCTCAGGACAGGTGCGTGTCAAAAGCGGAACACCGCAAATATTCGTCGGACACGTGCCAAATGCAAGAACTTGTGTGGTGGGCTGTTCTCCGGGAGACGTGCGGTTTTGTCCTGGGATATTTCTTGAGCATCACGGCAACTGCTGTATGTTCATTGGTTTGGCACGCACGTGACTGATCATTTTTTAGAGTTTGTTGTTTATTTTTTCTTTACTCATGCACGTTTACACTTTGTCTGCTGGCATAAGGCACTTGCGCATAGACGCTTGACGGGGGGGGGTCGCTGCGGAATTTTCAGGCAGCAGTTTTCCCGGCAGGTGTTTGCTGTGCAGCCTAACGAGCTAGGAGTTTTGTCCGATTACAAAACCCGTTATTTTCCCTTTTTATCAGACGTAGTTCACTTAATGTGGTTAACGCTCTTTTGCTTATCATTTGGGCATCATACGTTGCTTAATTTAATAGTGTGACGGTCTTTTACCGTTGCCAAGAACGGTGGTGAGCCTCAGCTAAGCATTGAACAATATAATCTACATAATGTTGATGTTTTTTGCTATTTTAGTCATACATTAACTTAATAAAGTCAGATACAGGCTTAGGTCAGTGGATGGTGCACCGCATCGTGTGAAGACTGTTGGAAGCCGGTACCAGACTACGACCACACTTTTGTACGGAAAGTGCGCTTCCCGGGGAAAATTTTTGAACGAAATGTTGGTTTCTCGAGCTCTTTTAGTCACAAGTAAAGTTTACCTTAATTAGTTTGTGTTATATTCAATGCAAAAACAGTATCAACAAGCGTTTTTACAAAACACAACATAACCTGCATAAAAGTTCGACACCAGAGAAGTTTGAATCTCGAATTCCACACAACAGTCGAAAAGCAAGTCTTTGTTCTACATGTTTCCACTATGCGTTGTTTTATGCCCTCAGGGCACATTTGTTCTTGTCGAACAGAATCATCTTCATATTCATAGTATGTGCTTCAACAGAAATGCTGACCGGCCTGATGAGGAACAGATATGCCTGAAATGTGAGCAGTGCATCAAATTTGTCTTGTTCCTCAGCGGTGCGCAGGATCCTTCGTGCAAGCGCACCAATGCTGACACGCACTAATACAGCTCATCACAGCACACATTGGAAACTGTTGCTCACATTCTGGCAATAAATCAGCAAATTAACCAAATCAACTTACAATCTCATAAAAAAACGTCAGAAATGGATCGATCGGTGCCGGAAAGGACGTCAGGAGGAATAGAAGGGTGTGGCAGAAACGCGTAGCAGGTGAGTCGATTCTGAGGGAAAATCGCGTTCCACGATAATAGGACGTTGTTCGTACCTAAAATATCAGGAGATAATGTAGATCACTCTGCCGAGATTGGTGACATTCGTCACAACCCCCTGTATTCAACACGCCACTCTGAGGTGGTTCAAAACCGTCCTTGAGAACGCGTTATTAGGTAGTTCGCGTTAACGACGTAAAAGGACCAACTCATCGAGATCTCCTCAACCGTGGGAACTTGATTTGAACGGCGGTAGAACATGTTTGGAGCTCTACTCATTCTTATTTTAGGGGTTATGTCACTGCTGTAAAATGTCATCAAGACTTCCGGTGAACCTTCTCAAAATCTCCCATCTTGCTTCTTCTGGATTGATCGATACTTTCCGGTCTCGGTAAATAAACAGAATTCTTTCCAATTGAATGGCTGGTATCTCGAATGACAGACTAAACACTAACGCCATCGAAAAGGTGATTATGTGACTCGCAATGAACAGGTACACCTGAAAATAATAATCATGAATGAAAATAATCAATCAATGAATAAATAAATGAATCAATCAAGCAATCCGACCATTTCATAGTGTGAGAACCACACGGGCCGTCGCATTGTGCCATAGACGTTGAATATAACCAAAGGATGCAGCAAATACGCACAGTACGAGATCCGTGCAAGCGGAAAGAGCACATTCCACGACAGCAATGTGTTGATTGGTCCTGTTAAAAGAATGATGAACTACGATGACATTGTAAACGTGACAAGACCGAGAAATATAATAATTTGCCATTATGCCATATGCTGACCTCCATGCCCTGTGTGACACATGAATATAACACCGATCACAACCAGCGCCCAGGCACATCGGAACACACCCGAATATATCGCACCGCCAATCTTACTGAATGTGCCATGAGCAGCGTATTCATAGGGCGTCCAGATAACGGCCCAGCTCAGGCCAATGATCAGAATCCAAATCACTATTGTGTAGAACTGAAACGTAATTTCAAGGTGCGTGGTACTGACATTTATTCTTGTGAAAAGTTTTTTGGTTCACTAAACCCGATTCAATTGGATTTTCGCTTCCATCCTCATGTACACATAACCGAATATGATGCCCAAGAAATATGGACCACAACGGGTCCATGGTTTGATGTACATGTCCAGGTACGGGTCGCCGGACATGTTAGGTTTACTGAAACAAAATATAGAATAAGTGTTTTGGTCATGTTTTATGAGCTGGACACATATATACTTCCAAAAGTCCACTGTTCGCATGCTGACAGGAGGCCAATTGTTTTCGTATGTGAAAATCGCACGAATTACGCTCGAGCCAATTATGCATATAAGCAGTCCAACCACACCAACAGCAGGTTGCCTGTTTTGAAAGTAGCTCATACATACTGTATGTACTTGAAAACCATTCCGCATAATGCCACGTTTGTATGAAACACCACCGACCACAAAAGCAGCGTCAGAAAAATAGGCGCCACCCAGTAGAACTGCATATCGGCCGCCAGATACCAGGCCCAGCCGAGACACTGAAATTGTAAAGTTAACAATGTCTAAGATCTGCATTTCCAATCGCCCAATCCGTTTTACCTCGTCTTTGAAAAAGTTGTTCACGTAGAAAATGTCCTGCCACCAATTTTGTACACAACTATCGACCGTTTCGGCCTTCAAATGCCAATAGGGACCATCGCCGGTGTATTTGAAGAAGGCCACTGACAACATGATCACCACTGCCAGCACCGGTGTCAATCTGGTATAGCGAAAATTGGTTGAGTACCGGTTGCAAGAAATTACATACTTTTGCTGCTGTCTGACAAGGCAGCATCAATTGCATCGCGATTCGATGGTGACACAGATTTTAAGTCCGGAAGCATCAGGATCCGGAGCCGGAAATGGAACAAGAATTTTCAAAGCTGATGAACCCGAAAGGTACATAACATCACAGCGCGGAAAATAGGTTTTCGATGTCGAGACATTACTTTTTTAAATCAGGGAAATTTTTGGAGTCGAAACTAGAATTGGAATCAGAACTGATCAGATCAGTGCATACCCGGCGTTAACTTCGGCTGTTCGCAGAGTTAATGCGACGCCTCATACGTTCGTAGGTTAGAAGATCACAATGTTCGCGGCTATGTTCTCAACGCAACGTTACGGGGATTTTCCGATTTCGCCCCTTTCCACTTAAGATTTAAAATCAGGCAGCTTTCCAACTTAAAATAATGGTTCATGTTTAACCTGACAGCTGACACTTACCTCAAATACCGATGCACATAGTACATGATCCAGAATGTTGGTGATTTGATCTGATTTTTCACGCCAGTGCGACGGAGGAACAAATAAGACAAAAGGAAGCCACTGATGACAAAGAAAGAGTCGACAGGTGTTGTGCCGTTGTTGACAATTTGGGCGAGGAATTGCGCTGGCACCGTGCCAAGAGTGTCGAATCGATTGGCTGAAGTTAGAATGATTCAGAGTTTAAGGCATGTTGCACGTGAGAATCCGCCGTTGTTGCTGTGACCTCAGACAATGTTACTCTCTGTTTTTTGGTTTGAAAACACTTACTCCCCCACAGCACTGCCTGTCTCATTGCGGTGCTATTGTTGGATAGAGCGGCCCTGGCAAGCCTTTGGCAGTGTATTTTAACCCTCAAGAATGCTTGAAACTCACTGAAATACGGCTCGCCGTACTGATAAGTGTGATCAAGTATCATCCAAGTCAGGCTCATGAATCGTATCCCGTGAACACAATTGATCGAACCCGGTTGCCGAGCCGTGTTGAATACGCGACGACCATTCGTATATATTGAGAATGCGATCAGCATGCGAAGCAGAACGGCTGCAATTCGATGTCATCTTTCGATAAAAATACCTGCCACTACTCACATATTCATGTCCATGTCGAACATCAAAGTCAAGTCGATGGTGAATCGAGAACCATGATTGTGCACCGGCAGTGACATTCAAAATTTTTTCATTCGTTTAGGGGATGGGGAAGAGCCGGTCGAAATCAATGATCCGATCTAACAATCCAATTTTCAGTGTATTGAACAAAATATTGCCTTGCGTAGTCCAACTGTAGTCGTATAGTGCTTGTTTTCAGGGCTGATACCACTCAGCTGGATTATCTTTGCAAGCTCAACTAACATTCACGTTTCGGCGGTTTCGTCATGTCCTTCAACTTCGATTGCAAATAATAGTCGATTATAGTCGCAGCAGTCATTAGAACGGCCACGATGGCGCAGAAAAAACTACAAAAGGTGTTCAACATTTTTATTCAAATATATGTTTTTGTTTTCGGGAAATGTGTGAATCTGTCCACCGACCACATGCCAATTGCCCAACCGTCTTCAGCAAGGTTGTATGGGAGATCGCATCGCAGTTTGCTGGAATTGATCAGGGTTCGTGGAGGTGTGGGTAATTCTACAAAATGGCAAAAAATATAACATCTTATATGTGACGCTTTGAAAACCGGATCCAAAACGAAATTGAAGCGTACCCTTGAGGATGGTCATCAGATCATTGCTCGTGCATTGTTTTGGCACACAGATTTTGCTCACGATTGGCAAATGCAATGGTTGTAATGATGGCTGCAATGGACATCTTTGTCCACTCCTGTTTCACCTCTGCTTAAACGAATTTCTCACCGCCAGGTGGACTTCCAAGTCGCAGACGTGCATTCGTATGGGATAACTGCACGTGGCTCATGAAAGTTGTCAGTATTCACAGAAGTGATGCACAAAGGCCAGCATCGGAAAATGCCAGAGCAAATGCACGATGACATGCTGTTTATCAAAAACTGATCAACGAACCTTTGTTCCGAACCATTTAATCGATCTTCAGCATTGATGTTGACACACTGGTCATACGCACCGCTGAGCAGAATCATGCTGCCAATGTAGGTGTCGGGTTGATCGTCAAATGTTCCCATTGCGTCCAGTGCTAGACAAAGCGGTATAAGGGGTTCGTCGTATGTATGTACTTGAGCTAATCCCTCGACTTTTTTGTGTGCAGATGCCAGATTGCATGGCGTTGCACACGGTCTCTGCCCTTTCTCCCATCGGAAACGACAAATACCGCAAGCGCATACCATCGAATTGGATCCTAAGGGCGCGGCCATGCAAACGCGGTGCGGGCCTTTGGACATAGAATACTTTTCTCTGATCCGCGCCCGCGTTTGCATGGCCGCGCCCTGACCTATTCTTTACGGAGTAATGGTAAGGATCCTTTGTTTTCGGTCACTACACAGAGAATGTTCACAAAAAAGTGGCGTGGCAATGACTAATGAGGAAATAAATTGCAGATGGAGGACAAAATATCGCTGTAAATTTTTAGTGTAATATGTCCCGGCACAAATGGACGGTTTCGCCATTCAGTGGGTTACGAAAAGTGGGCACAATATATTGAGTGTTCAGATTAGGTTTCATTAGCGTGATGCGACACACCGATTTAAAAGTCTCACACCTTCTCTGGGCCAGGGTTCATTCAATTTTCCATTGAACGCATATCTTTGCCAGGGTGTGAGTGTTTGGTTGATTGGTCGAGCTGTGGGATGGACACCATCGGTGGCTGCCATTGTGCACGCAAACATCTTCATGCTCTTGGCACACAATTCGTTCACACCTGAATTTATGGGTTAACGTCAAAATTTGTTTGATTTTAAATGAAACGACAAACTAAATTGACTTACCCAATGCCCGCCATTGAATCTCACGTGGTCGGCATAAGTATTGCCAAAAGAGTAGCTCGAGCGACTCAGATTCGCGATTGCTGAAAACACTGCAAATTTATGATAACACTGAGAACAACAATACAGTAATTGTCTTCAACTTTTGCCGAACGCGGATGTCGTGGACGCCTGACGGATGCGCTCTGACAGACCAAAGATTAGAAACGGCGGGGACGGGTAAAAATGGAAACATGAGCTCGGACGCGACGCGAATGTTTACGCTTTACATTCCATGAATTAGTTTTATATGGGTGTTATAATTATATCCATCGGTGCAACCTCACCCTGTCGGTCATGTGCCTTTATGGTTGGCTGGGTCGTTGTGAGCACAGTGTGTGCAACCAGGGCGCGCATATGTACCAACAGCTTCGAGACTTCCCATCCTGCCTAATTTCACTGAACCAACCGAACCTGGCTTGATCTTTGGTTATGACCTCTTCAATCCAATGATACAGCCCTCTCTTTGCCTCCAGTATACTTATCCGTTGTAGCTCGTAAGCAACGTCAACTTGACCTGTTCATGGTTATTTGAAAACTGTAGATATTAACAAAAATGTGCACCTAAGAAGACAACAAACTTCGATTGAGACAGGCCGCGTAACGTCCGAGATTTTCAATAAATGCTCGGTGTTGCTTCCATTGTTGTCTTTGTTGTTCGCTGTCCAAGAATTGCGCATCGACCAATTGCCCAATAATCAGGAACAAATTAAGTAATATCATTTCGTTGAGATTCATGCCAAAGCAAATTTTTAGTTGCACGTGCCAAATGCGAAAACCTTTTGCGTGAGCTGTTCTCTGCAGGAGGAGTGGCCTGGGGTTGTTGTTTGGTAGTCAAGAGAAACACAACGATTGCTTAAAATTATTGTTGACTTTGTTTTCTGTTTTGCACTGGTGCGGCGCGGCACGATCTTGTTTCAGCATTGGTGTATTGTATAGCCGTTGTGGTGTTTTGCTTATCATTTCGACACGTCACGTGGCTTGTAAGTTTAAAAGGCTGTGCTATCTTCTTGGTGCAATGCCCTTGCCAATAACGGTTGTAAACATTAGCAGACGTAGTCAGTTGGCTAATGATTGTGTCGTCAACGCAAGTCGTCAACTGTAGTCACTAGGGAGAAGGGCGGATCCATGCTAGGTGTAGGGGCCATGCTACCCCGTTTAGTCAAATTAGCCCCTGAAAGGTGGCCACGTTTCGGAAAGAAGGCGGAAAAAGGACGCTTATATTTTCACTCTGATACACTTCAAAAGTCCAAAAATTGCGCGCTTCGCGCGTCAGATACATATGTACGTTGACTTGCAATGAAATTTGGCGTTAGCACGCGTAGGAAGTGCCAACATTTCAAATTGCCTTATTTTGTACAATATTTACTGTAGGTGCAAAACGCCAAATTCTAAACGAGCACTATAGATAAAAATGGCTTTCAAAAAATGGAACAAGCACTGGATGAAAATGACTTACTGGATCTGGCCCTTCACTTGGTTAAAAGCTGGATCCGCCGGGATGAGTTGATGACGAGAGTCGACGATGTGAGTTAACGGCATGAATATAAGACAATATAGTGTTGAAGTGTTCTGCTGTTTTGCTCTGGAACAAAACACCGCCAGTTGGAAGTCAAATATGGGTAAGGTATCGCACTCCACGCATAAAGACAGGTAAATTTATTTAAAATCAAATCCAAGCACTGGCACAAACAAAGTTCGTCTTGGGATGATGAAGTTGGAGAAGGAAATTACAAAAATAAAAAAATTTACAACGGGAAGCTAGAAGAAGGAAACACAGACGAATGGTTAAGCTTTGTTGTTGGCATCATCACCTTTCAGGGGCTTTTCAGCTTCTTGCGGTTTTGTTGTCACCTTCTTTCCACGGTAATCGAATAGAATCTTCTCCAAATTCATAGCGGGTGCTTCAAACGCAAGTGTGAAAACCAGTGCGAGAAAGTAGACTAGGCCGAGGCTGGTTAAGAAGAGATATACCTGGAATGTGCATTGTGTACACATAAGAATCACTCGGCTTGCATCCGATGTATAGGTAGATCATCGTTCGTACTACTCTGGATGGGCTGTTCCATTAACTAGTCACCAATTCAACACCATCAGTGAATCAATGAATCAACTCACAATCTCATAGTGTGAGAAGTACACCGGTCGTCGCATGGTGCTGTAGAGGAAGTATATCACGAACGGATGCAGCAGATAGGCGCAGTAGGTCAGTCGACTCAGGGGGTACAGAGCGTTCCACGATAATAGGGCGTTGATCGGACCTGCATTGTAGAAAATTTTAGCAAGTGTTCCAATTATTTTAGGAGCGAAGCACTGAATCAGAATTAACACTATCCCCAAACCTCCATGTCCAGTTTGACACATGAATATAATGCTAACAATGACCAGGCCCCAGGCACTTCGAAACACGGCCGCGTACGCAGCCGAACCAATTTCGCTGATTGTGCCGGAGACAGCGTATCCATATGGCGACCAGATAACGGCCCAGCTCAGACCGATGATCAGAATCCACACCATAATGCTGTAGAACTGGAATTAGCAACAAATTTCAGCTGTTGCATGAACAGACAAGCAAAAGGGCAAAAATCGCACCCTATTCAATCGAATTTTGCCCTCCATTTTCATGAACACATATCCCGCCAGTATACCGATGGCGTACGGTCCGACGCGGGTCCACGGCTTTATGTACATGTCATTGAAACTGTCGCCGGTAACATTACGAGGCCTATAATATAAATATTTCCATATGTTTGACGTAGACGATTTAAAGTTCTTGTATCCGACCGATGAATTCTTATTCGATCCGGACCAGATCGGCCACACATTTCTTCCGTTACAAGGAACCACAGTAATGCCCCACCCGAAACACCACATGTTATGTAGGGCACCAGATCTGCCAGTGAACGATTTTCCTCCAGGGATGTGTGACCAATCAATTCACTAAGCTTGATATCAATATTGCCAGAAAAAAGCGCGATGGCAATTTGCAGGGTGATTTGACAAAAAATGTGTTTTACTCACGACCAGAGGTCATGGGCTGATGTGAGGCCGGGTCCCCAATTGTTCTCGTACGTGAGAATGCCACGCCAAACACTGGAGCCAAATGTGACCAGAACAAGTAACGCGATACCCACGTAGGGCAACCTGCAAATTTCATGGAGGGTAGGGTTTGTGAATCATCGAACTTTAATTAAACAACTTGCCAACCCTCTAACTCACCACACAAGCAATAACAGGAAAATCGGAGCGATCCAATAAAATTGCATATCATTCGCCAGGTACCATACCCAGCCGATGCACTGAAAATAGCTGTTGCTTTTATTGGCCGTAACTATATGTAAAAAACGCATGTCTTCATCATGTAGTACTTGATCAAGTAGACTGAACAACTACAGCATACAATCAATGTATGCGCAGTATGGGTTACCTTCAGCACTAGCGCGCACTGCAGATGGTTAATTAACCCAAAACGGACCTCATCTTTCCAGAAATTGTTGATGTAGAGTACATCCTTCCACCAAATGGTCTTGCAATTGTCAGCCAACGGAGCAACGAATTGCCAAAACGGTCCGTCACCCAGGTACTTGTAGAAGGCGACGGCCAGCATGATGACCACTGCGAGCACCGGGGTCAGTCTGCAAGTATGGGCACACAAAAAACGATATTTTTATGTTTGTTGTTGACAAGGTCCATGGTGCACTCATGGCTTGCCAATTTCGGGCCGAAACTGCGCCCTCACATTCAACGCACAGCGTGTGTCCAACAAGACACCACCTAATGGCACATTGTCGGATTTGATAAGGTCCTCAGGTCAGTTGATGCTCCAAACAAATGGACCAACCTCAAGTACCGATGCACGTAGTACATGATCCAAAACACGGGCGAGGTGGACTGTCTCTTGACACGCGGATTGCGGAGGAACAAATAGGATAGAAGGAAACCGGACAGCGCGAAGAAGGAGTCGACGGATATGGTGGCGTTGTTGATGATTTGGGCCAGGAATTGGGCGGGAACCATTGTTATCACGTCGATTATGTTTGCTGCAAACATTACATGAGTATGCAATCTACGTAAAGTGACGTGATTTGGCCATTGAAGGAACATTCACACCTCAGAGCGGTACCAGAACGGACTCCTATGTACATATAACCGTGAATTGGATAATTGCGATATATGTACATGGGTGTTGCCCTGCCGTTGAAGGTCACATAAAGTGAAGAATACTGTAGTCGTTACAATATGTACATTGCTCTTCGGAAACAATAGCCAAAACGTTTCTTAATTTATTTTATTCTTGAGATTCTCACAACACATGGGTGAGCTATATCCGTTCATTTGCCGACAACACACAGTGAAAATAAAGACATATACATACGCAGTAATAAGAACAACCAATCGAAATAACCAAACTCACTGAACGAGTTGAGGCCAAACACATAGGTGTGCCCGAGCACAACCCAGGCCATACTGAGGAATCTGATTCCGTGCACGCTGTCCAACGAACCAGGACGTCGGTCGGTGTTGAGCAACTTACCCCCATTTGTGTACACCGAAAAGGCCAGCAACATTCGGAGGAAGACGGCTGAAATCATTTTCATTTCATGTTTAATGCCAGCGTAAAGTTCAATGCCAAAAACATTTGACCAACAGGGGCGGGCCGTCGATTTTGTCGGATCCTTTGGCTGACATTGCTTGTAGACATCGACTATGGTTGAGGCGACCAACAGAACGAAGATGACGCCGCAAAAGACACTGTGGTGGAGAGAGACAGCTTTGGAATTGTTATCAATGGACATGTAAACCATCAAAAATCCTGATATCAAACTGTAAAGATTTCTCTTTCGTCGTACATCATGCCAATGGCCCAATCATCGTCGGAGAGCACCGGCGGTTCGTAGCAGCTTGTTTGCATGAACGGAACGATTGTTGCAGGTGGTTGTGGCAGCCCTGTGAACTTGTTGATGCTTTGTTGCAGCACAGCACTTTTGAAACATTAGTGGACTTTAGGCTCTTCGATAACGTGCACGTCTAACATCAAACGAGTGATAAGAGTAATTAACTATTCAATATGGTTGTCACGTCCTCCGTGGTGCACTGGTGTGGCATGCAGATTTGTGTCAAGACCGGCAGTGGAATGGGAATAACCGTTGGCTGAAACATAAGCTCGTTAATAAGATGACTCTAAAAATTTGTGTTTTTAGAAAATTATGACCAACATTTAGCACAAACACGAAGTTACACATGCGCATTCGAACTGGATACCTGAGAGCGTTAGAAAAAGATCGGTTTGCTTTCAGTATCGCCACTGAAAAAACTGAGAATTTAAATCTTAGAATTATATGAAAACACAAACTCTTCTTCTGTTTGAAACAATTTGTCTTTGCTATTGATATTGACGCATTGGTCATAGGCACCACTGAACGTAATTAGCTTGCCACCCCCTGAGTTCGGTTGGTCGTCCAGGAGTCCGAGTGAGTCCAACGCTGAAGGAAATGACAGGTTACTGGTTGAGAAATTGCTTTTTTCAACAACAGTCGACTCTCCTTGTAGTGAAGAGAATTTTTGGTCTTCAATCTGTCGTTGACCTCCTCATTACTGCTCTATATGGTGAATATTCTATATAGGGTGATATTTTCGAAACGGTGTAAAGGTCAGTTGGGTGTAAAGGTCGGTGGAAAGCTCGGTCGACAGCTCAGTGTGATAGACCTCGGTGTAAACTTGAAACATTCCACGTTAATAACAGGCAATGTTTCACGTTTACACCAAGATACGCCGACCGAGCTTTCGACCGAACTTTACACCGACCTTTACGCCCAACTGACCTTTACACCGTTTCGAAAATTCAGTGAACAAAAACGCTAGTCCCGATCGATTCGCCACTTGCAGAGAGTTGACTGGACCACACAGAAGTCTACGTATACCTTCTCTAGGCCAGGGCTCATTCAATTTTCCATTGAACGCATATCTTTGCCAGGGTGTGAGTGTGTGGTTGATTGGTCGAGCTGTGGGATGGACACTATCGGTGGCTGCCATCGTGCACGCAAACATCTTCAGGTTCTTGGCACACAATTCGTTCACGCCTGGGAACATCACCTTTATTCTTTAATTAATCGATTGATTCAATTCACAAAAATGAATTGATGATACAATTCACAAAAATGAATTGATGATTCAATTTACAAAAATGAATTGACTTGCCCAAAGCCGGCCACTTGATTCCACGATTGCACAGATATTGCGAGAACAGTTTGGTGATGGAAATTTTTGGATCACGCGATCTTCAAAAAATGTTGTATTTTTTAATTGGAATGTGGTCGGACCTACAACTGATTTACAAACCTGGTGAGTGAGATCTCCGGATCAGTCATCGCGATGTAATCGATCCATTGATAAAGCGCCTTTCTCGCTGCCAAAGCATTGATCTGTTGAACTTCGCGCGCGGTTTCAGCGTGGCCTGATGTTTCATAACAATAAACAATAAAACGTGTGAACAATAAAGCGCCTAAACACTTTTTTGAAGTTTCTTGAACCTTTATTCATTCCTCTCGTGTGATATTGTCCAATTTGTTTCATTATCGTCAGTGTTTCCTGCCACATTTGACGTTGCGCTTCGCCATAGAGAATTTGGCACTGAGTTATGCCCATGACAACGGCGAAAAAGGGTATGATTAATGTCCTCATTCTGGGTGGACGAATGAATCGTTTAAATTCAATTATTTTTGTCAGCAAGTATTACTACCTACATATACGTTTTGGCGTTTAGAATTCCGTAGCAATACTCTGCTTGCCCCTCATATATACAGTACACGCTGCCTTATTTTTTTATCAGCATATTGCACTACCTGTTGTATAATACTCATGGTAATAAAGTTTTGTATCGCTTGCAGGAGCGACAAGTGCTCTCAGATGGGCTGTGCATAGGTGCTCTTATCACGTCTCAACCTTTGTCTGAGGCGTTGCGGACTTTTCGTTGTCTGAAACGAGCCTGTTGTCTAAGTCGGTAGCACGAGAATACACGAACAGTTGAGCCTTGAGGGCTTGCCGTATTCCATGTGTGTCAAGGCCAGTGAGCACCACAGCTGAAAGATAATGTTTGCATATGTGGCATGTACACCACAAGTCCATCTGCATACGGCTTCGTAACGCAACTCTGATGGTGATGGTCAATGACTCTGGCAGAAGATGACCAACGGATGCACCTGCCAAGTAAGCACGATGCTTAAAGGGTCTCCGCCATATATATGCGACCGAAACCAATCTCAATGGGACTTGGCACCGTAAGTGGGCTTGGTCTAAAACACTCACGGCCAAGAAAATTTTTGCCCATATCAGCTCCCTGTCTGAGCCAGGATGGCGGAAAGGTTAAAAAATTTTGAGCCTACCTCAGCACCTTGAAATTAAAGTATCGATATGTTTGGCATGTTCTCAGTGTGCAGTTTGGTCACAAATCTTTCATAAACTCATTGGCACTAATTTAGAACCACATTCACATTTTTGGCACTACCACAGCTCGCGCTATTTTGCCAAAACCACAAAAATTTTCGAAAAAAAATTTTCCGTTGTATTTTTGGGTCACATAGAAAGCACACGGAGTTTTTATATAAAGCAAAAAAGCCCGTATTATCATGCTATTCAAGCGATCAATGACCAATATTCCACCGCTGATAAGTCTCGATAAAAGCTCGCGTAACTGTGGTGAGCGTCAACTTTTTTGCCTTTTTCTGGGGACCCCAAGCACATTTCTATCTCATATCTTCCTATTTTAACAACAGTGTACCGAGGTGATATATGGCATGCCAGATAGTAAAAGCATTATTGTTGTTAATCATGTGCAAATCTAGGTTGGTCCATCTGCATCCTTGGAGGTACGAGCAAGAAATGAACTTTACACAAAATTCACAATTTCAACAAATTTTCGCTTTCGACATATTTTTAGCCTACTTACAGTTGTGGCGGAACTGTGCATTTACTGTCTGATGAAGCCCCAACGTTGTGGTTGTTTATTGATTAAAATCCAAAATTCTAGTTCTAACGTATCTTGAGAAAAATTGTGTTAATTGAACGCACCGCACACCCTGGTGAGGATTAGCCCGGTTGTTGTTCCAAGTCCAACGCATGGACCTCAATTAACACGCTTTTTCTCAAGATACTTTTGAGCTATAATTTTGAATTTTGATCGATAAACAACGATAATGTCGGGGCTTCATCGGACAGTAAATGCCACAATTCCGTCACAACTCTAAGTAGGCTAAAAATATGACGAAAGCGAAAATTTGTTGAAATTGTGAATTTTGTGTAAAATTCGTCAATTGCTCGTACCTCCAAGGATGCAGATGGACCAACCTAGATTTGCACATGATTAACAGCAATTATGTTTTTACTATCTGGCGTGCCATATAAGCAATGGGGCTCACACCATTGCCCCGAACTACCGACCCCTGTCGCCTATTCGGGTTGATTCTACTTTTGTATTGCCGCGTTTCACTGTTTTGTAATGGTTTCAAGCCGCTCTATTCGGCCATCTTTGTTTAGACAAATTCAAATTTCCCGCTCAACAATTACTCTTTTATTGTAACATACACACATAGGACTATTATTGTATACATAAGCTAGGTTTATTGTGTCAACCAATCATATTATACAAGTGTAATATTCTAACCAATCAGCGTTTAGTACACTCTTGCCTTGTATTAATTCTCTGTGTACGGTGACTACTTAAACTCTATTCTTACCATACAAATCTCTCTCTTCTCTCTCTTTTACCTGAATCTTCGTGTGATTTACGTCCGATCGGATAATAAAACGACGAAACATTATTCGATAAACCAACCGGGGGTTAGCACGTGTGGCTCAATACTACCATTACTAACCTCCCTCCGAGTTGGAACGGTCGTCGATTGCCATTCAGGGCCCGGAGTCATCTTCGGTCGGCCCGTACTGGAGCGAGGCCGCGGTGAGAGGATTTCGGGTGCACTTCGTCGATGATGCACCATGCACCAAGCTTGGATCGGGACGCCGAGCCAAGTTGCACTCTTTTCAAGGGACAGGACGCTGACCCAAATCATAGGAAACATATGGATCCCTCGGGATCGGCTGGCGAGTCTGCAGTAGCAGATGAGCCGAACCAAGATAAGGAAGTTAGGGACGTGGACGCGGGTCAATCTGCAACTGGGGTTGGGACTGAGGTCGCGGACAACGATAGGAGTGATATGCAGAACGGAAGCCGTCAGAAAGTACATTTTGATGTACCTACGGCACCGTCCTCTATATGTTCAGATGATGACGACTCGGGTAGCATCAGGTTGCTTCCTGATTCTGATGATTCTACGGATTATAAGAATACGTCTGATAGATTGCAACAGATGCTAAGCCAGTCGGAGGAGTCATATTCATGGGCAGAGTTGGTGGAGCAACAGCTCTCTCAACCTTCCGCAATGGAGAATAAGCTGTGTGAAGGTGGATACGAGGCAGGGGATGAAGCCCAGGTGGAGTCCGCCCAGGAGGGACAGATATGTACCGAAGGAACGGCTCATAGGAAGCTTGTGGCTTTGCCCACGTTGAATGAAACGGTAGAGATGTCAGGACTTGATGAGATAGAACACGCTACGCGAAATATGGATGATAGCACGGGCGAGGCTACTGCCATCGACCGTGGTGAGTCATTTATAGGCACGGATCCGAAGAACCAAAGAGGTTCTACACCGATTATGATTGGATATGATGTCGTGACTAGTGATGGTGATAGTGATATGACTAGCTCTGATGATTCTTCGTCATCAGGCCTGACGAGCCCAAGTAAGTATGATGGTATGACGGGATATAAGACATGTACAGGTGATGTTTCACAAAAGATCACGTTGGACAAGAATTATATGCTCCCAAAGTCAATAGCATGGGGAAGTACGGCCTCTTCCAAGGCGTACTCGTCGATTCAGTTTGAGTCCTTGACCAACGTTATGGTGCGAGGCATCAGGGATTCCGATTTCGTGCCTGAATTGAAAGGGAAAGCTAAGAAGAGGGCTGATTATGTGTGGAGGAACGGGATTGACCCTCTATTGGGCATCCCGCGGAGGGAACTAGTACCTACGGGTGATGATGACGTGGAGTTATGTCTGATGGCTAGGAACGGCGTGTCACTGGCGGACTTGACGTGTGCCAGACTCTATAAGGAGGGACATGAGCTTAGTGCTCACCCCGCAGTTATGAAACGAGCGCTTCGTGTGAACACGTTGGCGTATAGGTACCGATATAGAGTCCAGCTGAGTCAAGATAAGCCAGGTGTATTCATCACCCCTGGGCAACTAGACTTGCCAGTGAGATTAAGGAATAAACGTCGGCTTACGGGTTTCGATCCATCGTTCCTTGATGGTATCGACACCAGACGGCCATACGAGGTGAACCCGGTCATGATTGCGAAATACGACCCTCGTCGGTCGACGCATGGGTGCGTCAACGGCCTGGAATGGGGTAAAGTGAAGGTTTATTGGGTTAAAAGTAAAACAATAAGCAAATTAAGCAAATCATGGAAGGAAGGTCATAAGAAAGGAGGTTCTCAGATCCCGAATCCTGATCTGAGTGGAGGTCCAGACCATATGCTAGTTTTAGAGTTAGAGCCCTGCAATGTGCCCGGTAGTGTCTGTGGGTATTCTGCATACTTCAGTTATATGCACGGCGAGTTCTTATTCGATATGAACTCGACCGAAGTAGGTATCCGAAGGGAAGTGCAGGCCTGCTTGCGCGAGTCAAGCCATTGTATTTACGCCCCGTTCGCCCCTTGCGAACTCAGGGAGTTCCGAGTGGGAGCGGAATACGACGCCGTTAGGATGGAAAGATATGCTGGTTATATGAGTGACGTGACGATCTGCTCCGCTGAAGAGTGGACCGGTTCGGAGGATGAATGGCATGTCCCAGTCAACGAGGCAGGAGGTATTCCGAGACCGACTAGGAAACTCCAGCGCAAACAACAGGCGTGGAGAACGCATCGCATAGCCAAAGTTTATGATTCGTCTGGTTATGACGCCACCTCATTCGGTGGGAGAGAGACGGACCAGCGCACGCGTCAACGCTGCATGAGTAATACGGAAGCTATGTGCTCTGAAGATGGGACGGCGGAACGGGCCGGAGCGTATACCAAAAGTGGTGAACCGCTAGCCGCTAGGAAGTTAGGTGGGAACGACGGTAGCCAGGTTGTTCTTCAATCTGACTCCCCTAGTGACCAACATGCAAATAACCACGTGGTGGGTAGTGTACACCAGGATCTATGTTTAGTGAAGAACCCAGAAGAGCAAACCATGATAAGTCATAATAAGCTAGACCCTGATACGGATAAGTCCCCAACGGCCAATCCACCGATACACATCTCTACCCAACCACACCACCACCGCTTTACTTATATCACCTCGGTACACTGTTGTTAAAAAGGAAGATATGAGATAGAAGTGTGCTTGGGGTCCCCAGAAAAAGGCAAAAAAGTTGACGCTCACAACAGTTGAGCGAGCTTTTATCGAACTTGGCTTGGCACCGTAAGTGGGCTTGGTCCAAAACACTCACGGCCAAGAAAATTTTTGCCCACATCAGCTCCCTGTCTGAGTCAGGAGGGCGGAAAGGTAAAAAATTTTGACCCTACCTCAGCACCTTGAAATTAAAATATCGATATGTTTGGCATGTTCTCAGTGGGTAGTTTGATCACAAATGTTTCATAAACGCCTTGGCTCCAATTTAGGACCATATTCAGTTTTTTGGTACTACCACAGCCACTACCACTATTTTGCCAAAACTACGTACATTTTAGAAAAAAATTTCCGCTGCATTTTGGGGCCACATAGAAAGCGCACAGAGCTTTATTATAAAGCAGGTAAGAAAACCCATTTATCACGCTATTCAAGCGATCCAAGACCGATTTCCTATCGCCGATAAGTTTCGACAAAAGCTCGCTCAGCTATGGTAAGGCTCAGCTTGTGTGACTTTTTCTGACGACCCCAGGCACACTTCTATGTCATATTTTTCTTGTTTAATAACTATGTACCGGGGTGTGATATATGGCACGCCAGATAGTAAAAATATAATTGTTGTTAGTTATGTGCAAATCTATGTTGGTTCATCTGCACCCTTGGAGGTACGAACAACAAATGAATTTCGCACAAGATTCACAAATTTCACACAAAATTTAGCAAATTTTCGCTTCCGTCATATTTTTAGCCTACCCACAGTTGTGATGGAAGTGTGATATTTGCTGTCCGATGTAGCCCCAACGTTATTGTTGTTTGTCGATCAAAATCCAAAATTCTAGCTCTAACGTATCTTGGGCAGATGTCGTTCAATTGAAGGCACCGTAGACGCTGGTCCGGTTATAAGGCCGGTTGTACTTCCAAGTCCAACGAATGGACCTCAATGAACACGACTTTTCTCAAGATACGTTAGAGCTAGGATTTTGGATTTTGATCGATGAACAACAATAACATTAGGGCTTCATGGGACAGTACATATCACACTTCCATCACAACTGTGGGTAGGCTAAAAATATGATGGAAGTGAAAATTTGCTAAAATTATGAATTTTGTGTAAAATTCATTTGTTGCTCGTACCTCCAAGGATGGAGATGAACCAACATAGATTTGCACATAATTAACAACAATTATATTTTTACTATCTAGCGTGCCATATATCACCTCGCGATATATGTACATGGGTGTTGCCCTGCCGTTGAAGGTCACATAAAGTGAAGAATACTGTAGTCGTTACAATATGTACATTGCTCTTCGGAAACAATAGCCAAAACGTTTCTTGAAGGGGGCCTTTCGCATTTCAAACCGCCTTCAAACTTTGCACGCATTTGAATATTGTTCAGGGCGTTGTTAAACTCTCACGCACCAAGAATCCAATCTGCAGCATGCGACCAGGAGATGCACTTCAAGAGGAACATCCGGGAACAAAGTGTGCCGCGGACCAGCCCAATTTATACCTGCGCATTCAGGCAAACTGCTTGATCAAAAAGGTGTCAAGGCGAATGAATGTTTCGCATGAAACGTGCAACACCGCTAACTATGGAATTTCGCTTTTCTTTATATTTCGAATTTCAACGAATTGTTCCAGCGCGACAAGCAGACCTTGAAACATTTAGCAGCCACGCATGAACAATTCGTTGCAATTCGAAATAAAAAGAAAAGCGAAATTCTATAGTGAGGCAGGGGCAGATATCGTGCGAAACATTCTGCGCCTTGACTGCCCTTGTCATCAGGCGAGTTGCCTGAATGCGCAGGTAGAAATTGGGCTGGTCCACATTTGAGTTTGTTCGCGGATGTTCCTCTTGAAGAGCATCTCCTGGCCGCATGCTGAACGTTAGACCTTCGGTGTGTGTGACTTTTATGACGCATTGACCGCTGTCTAAACACATGCGAAGTGTGAAGGGGGTTTGAAATGCGAAAGGCCCCCTTTAATTTATTTTATTCTTGAGATTCTCACAACACATGGGTGAGCTAAAGGCAGTCTACGGGGGGTTGTCACTCAGCCCCCGAATACCGTAACCCACCGCAAGCAAGATCGTTGCGAGACCCATGCTGATCGCTGCTTATCGACACGTGTATTAGCGGCAGCAAGCTGGAAATTGTCATCGTGCGCGCGATCACCAAAACGTCGAAATGTTGGTTGGTGTTGGCGCTAACACGCAAAACATAGATAAAAAACAAAATGGTCTCGACACGATCCTTGCAGATCAATATTACGGTGGGTTACGGTATTCGGGGGCTGAGTGACAACCTCCCGTAGACAGCCTTTATATCCGTTCATTTGCCGACAACACACAGTGAAAATAAAGACATATACATACGCAGTAATAAGAACAACCAATCGAAATAACCAAACTCACTGAACGAGTTGAGGCCAAACACATAGGTGTGCCCGAGCACAACCCAGGCCATACTGAGGAATCTGATTCCGTGCA
This sequence comes from Rhynchonema sp. JSB1_4, assembly GCA_030248065.1. Taxonomy (NCBI): domain Eukaryota; kingdom Metazoa; phylum Nematoda; class Chromadorea; order Monhysterida; family Xyalidae; genus Rhynchonema; species Rhynchonema sp. JSB1_4. The sequence continues at coordinate 24,359 of JASAMV010003455.1, forward strand.
CGCTGTCCAACGAACCAGGACGTCGGTCGGTGTTGAGCAACTTACCCCCATTTGTGTACACCGAAAAGGCCAGCAACATTCGGAGGAAGACGGCTGAAATCATTTTCATTTCATGTTTAATGCCAGCGTAAAGTTCAATGCCCAAAACATTTGACCAACAGGGGCGGGCCGTCGATTTTGTCGGATCCTTTGGCTGACATTGCTTGTAGACATCGACTATGGTTGAGGCGACCAACAGAACGAAGATGACGCCGCAAAAGACACTGTGGTGGAGAGACACAGCTTTGGAATTGTTATCAATGGACATGTAAACCATCAAAAATCCTGATATCAAACTGTAAAGATTTCTCTTTCGTCGTACATCATGCCAATGGCCCAATCATCGTCGGAGAGCACCGGCGGTTCGTAGCAGCTTGTTTGCATGAACGGAACGATTGTTGCAGGTGGTTGTGGCAGCCCTGTGAACTTGTTGATGCTTTGTTGCAGCACAGCACTTTTGAAACATTAGTGGACTTTAGGCTCTTCGATAACGTGCACGTCTAACATCAAACGAGTGATAAGAGTAATTAACTATTCAATATGGTTGTCACGTCCTCCGTGGTGCACTGGTGTGGCATGCAGATTTGTGTCAAGACCGGCAGTGGAATGGGAATAACCGTTGGCTGAAACATAAGCTCGTTAATAAGATGACTCTAAAAATTTGTGTTTTTAGAAAATTATGACCAACATTTAGCACAAACACGAAGTTACACATGCGCATTCGAACTGGATACCTGAGAGCGTTAGAAAAAGATCGGTTTGCTTTCAGTATCGCCACTGAAAAAAACTGAGAATTTAAATCTTAGAATTATATGAAAACACAAACTCTTCTTCTGTTTGAAACAATTTGTCTTTGCTATTGATATTGACGCATTGGTCATAGGCACCACTGAACGTAATTAGCTTGCCACCCCCTGAGTTCGGTTGGTCGTCCAGGAGTCCGAGTGAGTCCAACGCTGAAGGAAATGACAGGTTACTGGTTGAGAAATTGCTTTTTTCAACAACAGTCGACTCTCCTTGTAGTGAAGAGAATTTTTGGTCTTCAATCTGTCGTTGACCTCCTCATTACTGCTCTATATGGTGAATATTCTATATAGGGTGATATTTTCGAAACGGTGTAAAGGTCAGTTGGGTGTAAAGGTCGGTGGAAAGCACGGTGTGAGAAAGTTCAGTGTACCGGAGTTTTCCACATAAAGCCCCGGGGGCTCTATGCGGAAATTGGTGGAAAATGGACCCTCCGACCAGAAAGAAAAAATCCAATTAGAGCCCCCGGGGGCTTTAAGTGGAAACGTTTCCACTTACAGCCCTCGGGGGCTTTAAGCGGAAAACTGGGTGTTTTCATTGCTGTCAGTAGGGACACTTTAGGCCAGCATTTCGGCATTCTGATACCATATTTCAACCTGATTGTGAGGATCTTCATTTAAACGTGGCAAAACGTTGGTAAAACAACAGAAAAGTGCGGTATTTTGGTCATTCTTACACTAGTTTGAACTATTTTGGCAAGTTTACTGTTCGATGTAAAATCAATGGCCCGTAAAAAATAAATCCAATTAGAGCCCCCGGGGGCTTTAAGTGGAAAATTTTCCACTTAGAGCCCCCGAGGGCTCTATTCGGGGGAGGCTTTAAGTGGAAAACTCCGGTAAGCTTCAAACAGTGCACGCTGAGCCAGCAGCAGACGCGCGTTTCTAAACGAAAGGTCAACTTTGACAGTCTGCTGTGCAAGTGTAATCGTCTGTTTGCAATATTGTTTGTTTCGGCTAGTTGCACAAGCGTTTTTAAACGATATTTATCAAATTCGTGACCTTTTACGGAGCCGTTTTGATTTCGTGCTGCGATCAGTTAGCGGCCTCAAATTTTTTGGAACCGCCGTCAGTGAATGTTCAATTTCTCAATAGCCTTAAGGCGGAATGTCAGGCAACTTAAAAATATTCTTTTAAAACGTTTCTGCAACCAGCTTAAATGAACTAGATTGCAAACAAACGATTTACATTAGCACAGCAGACTGTCAAAGTTGACCATTCGTTTACAAACGCGCGTCTGCTGCTTGCTCAGCGTGCAATGTTTCAAGCTTACCCCGAGCTTACACTGAACTTTCTCACACCGAGCTTTCCACCGACCTTTACACCCAACTGAACTTTACACCATTTCGAAAATATCACCCATTGTTATTAAAATAGGAAAATATGACACAAGGCAAAAAAGCTGAGGCTCACCACAGTCGAAAGCTTTTGTCGAAACTTAGCACCACTCACCACAGCTTTGCACCGCTTATGGCGTTTATGAAACATTTGTGACCAAACGGCACACAAAGAACATGCGAAACAGATCGGTATTTTAATTTCAAGGTGCGGAGATAGGGTCACAATTTTTTGCCGTTCAGCCCTCCGGGCTCAGACAGGGTGCTGATATGGGAAAAAATTTTTTTGGCCCTGAGTGTTTTGGACCAAGCCCAGTTACCGTGCCAAGTTTCAATGAGATTGATTTTGGTCGCATATATATGGCGGAGACCCTTTAAGTGAGTCAACAGTGAAGAGACATGAATTTCAACGTGATAACAAAATAACAAAGCACATATTGATCGTTTCGGAGACTGGAATTGCCGTTGTTCCTCTCTGCCGTCGTGTGAATGGCAACTTCAAAGTGTGCTACACAAATAAACCACACACGCCCCTTGTGTGACACACACCTACATATGTATACTTACCTGTTGGAAATGACGGCAATAATCTGAAAACAATCAGAATTGCAGCACGGATGGGCTTGGGTTCCTTGACCGGATTGCACCACTCACTGGCTGACATTGAACATGGTTCATATGAGCCAAATTTTGTAATGACAATCAGCGATATGACCAAGTGCGCTGCACCTGTAATGTTGAGCTGTATTCCTGATGTTTATTACTGGCCCCTCGATCGGTGTACCGTTGAGTTTGCACTAAATCTACTGAATATTAATTACTACTACCGTAACCAAGGTTTTCAAAAATACCTGGTGTCCACCTAAGCAACGTCCGTTAGCAACGGTTTATCAGCGCTGTCCAAAAAGGAGCTAGGAAATAATTAATTGAAGTAGTTGTGGTATCATGCGAACTTGACCATATGGCCTTATACCTAAGTTCGCCACTGCCCACACTGTACCATTTGGGCAAATGTTGTTATTAGAAAAAAGTTTTTTAAATGACAATTTTTTTCCCACGCCATAGATTTCCATGCAAACATCTGGTCAGAACAATGATCTTAATCGAAGGTGCACCAATTTCAACCCACTAAACGCTCCAAGTTCAAGCTGAATTTCTTGCGCATAATTTTCCTTGGCTGAAAACACCATTTCATTCATATTTTATTGGTTGCGGCTTCCGAAGGAGATGATAAACTTAACTTTGCAGATGTTGTTTTTCTGGACGTTTGTAGATGTAGGAAAGAAGATGTCTCAGAAATGGTATCGGAATGGTGCTAAACCTCATGAGTAGCTTGATTTTGCGGATTTGCGACCGGCAGCCCCTTTGAAGTTTCTTAAGCGTTTTGCGCAAACTGAAACGAGTGCATAAGGGCTCGGTCAGGTAGATGCGGACTGCGGACTGCGGACATTGAAAATATTCTATGTCCAATGTCCGCAGTCCGCAGTCCGCATCTACCTGGCCGCACTTGCGGACTGCGGACAATCGAAACATTTCTTTGATTGTGTTTGCTAGTAAGCATACAACTACAGGGTTGTAAATATGCAAACTTCTACACCGTGCATAATACTGTGTTGTCTTCTGCTGTTGCCTGAAACATCCATGTAATATCTGCCAACTCACAATAATCAACAGCCAACACGCACACACAAACTGACGGCTGCCCCGTATCACACACAGCAAACACAGCATAAGGACACACACACGTTAAAATGTTTCATGGTTTTGAATGGCAGGCAACAGGGTAGGATTTCACGTTGCAATAGATTCACAACCCTGTAGTTGTATATCGCACTAGCAAACACAATCAAAAAATGTTTCGATTGCCCGCAAACCGCAGTCCGCAAGTGCGGCCAGGTATTGAATAGATGCGGACTGCGGATTGCGGACATTGGACATAGTTTTTTTTCAATGTCCGCAGTCCGCATCTACCTGGCCGCGCCCAAAGGTACTCAACTCTTACAACTTGTGCTTGCTCCAGAAACATGGCTGGGGTCACAGAAGATCCGACGTTGGTTGATAATGTGACTTTAACAACGGTGGATCCCTTGGCTAAGCTTTTAGCGAGCAGAGAGAACGATATTCAGTTGGTGATCAATTACATGGTGTATGTTTTCGAGGTTGGCTGACACATTTTAACTCCTTCCGCTGACAACTGACCTCTAACACGGCAAAACTTACCTTTCAGGGTCTTCTCATGTTCGGAGGCAACCTGCTGCTTCTGTTGCCAATTTTGTATCACAAGGTCAGTGATACGATACAACTGTTATTCTTGAGTCGCTAGTTTAAGCCCGAACAAAACTTCGTTCCTTGAGAGAACAGAGAACAAATTCTCGCGCGCTGGTTGGCTGCTGGACACGCGAGAGCAAATCAGTGTGTGTGAATTTGTTCTCTGTTCCTTCAGGGAACGAGGTATGTACGTATAGTTAGGCATTAATTCAAAATGTTTTATTTTCAGGGCATGCGAATTAAGAAAGAGTACATTTTTGTGGCTGGGTTGGCATTGAGTGACTGTCTCAATGGATTGACTTACATCATTGCCGGTTTGTCTAGTTTCTTATTTCACACGGGGTCAATGGCATTATTTTGCTCTCTTGTTTGGACTTGCGTTCAAAGATGTATTCCAAAAGCATTACCAGGCGCCTATCGAATTTTTCATATCAAAGCGAATCAGCACAACGAACCGCAAAGCCCGTGGGAATGCCTGGGAGTAAGTGGATTGTTTGCTTATAGCTGGTCTGAATGGTCTGACCATAAGGATTAATTGATTTAAGGTTCCGAGCAATGTTCTTTGGATGTACAACGAAGTCACCACAACAGCAATGCTATTGGTGATCAGTCTTGATCGTTTGTTGTTGGTGTTATTTCCAATGTGGTACATCAGTCAAGGCGCAACCTACGCGATTATTTTCGTCGGTCAGTCATCTTTACGGAAGTTATAGATTTTGCCAGCCCTTTTCTTCACATAACTTATTGGCTTACGTCGAAGTTTAGATGTTTTCAGCTGAAGCATGGGCTGCGGTTGAGGCATACACTAGGGAAGGGAAGTTTACATTTAGACTGGGACGATGAAGCCTGGGCTTAGGCTCAGGCTTGAGCTAACAGGAGGGCTCAAAGGGGGTGACCCGATCCAGCACATGGACTTCGTTAATCTGAGGCACAGTCCCATTTTTTGTCACAGGACTGGCGTACCTGCAGAACTTCATCACCGGTGCAATTGGCACGTATTTGTCGTACGACCTGCGCTACGTCCAAGACCGCCGTCGTCTGTGCAAGCTGTCTATGTCCGGCAACAAGCAGCACAATTCGATTCACGTGCAGATGTTCATTCTCTACGCTCTCTGTAGTGTCGTGGTGTATTTTCTGGTGTTGTTCATCTACAAACGTCGTGCGGCAGCCATCAGTAGTCGTATCTCAGAGGCGCAAGCGAAGAAACAGCGCAAGATGACCGTCAGTTTGGGTATTAGCACCCTGTTTACTCTGTTATTCCTGGTCATACCCATTCAACTTGACAATGTCATTGAACATATTGATTTCCTAGTGGCTTTGATCGGACGGAGCAACGTGCTGCACGTGCACACTTTTCTGTGGGTAATGGCAAATGCCAATTGCCTGTTCAATTTGTTCATTTTCTTGATTCGGCACTCGGAGGTGCGAATCGGTTTCGTCGCGGCGCTCAGATGCCGCACCCTCGCTCTGGATACCAACAAATGGGGTCTGCAAGCCACGGGGGCCGCTGAGACTACGCGAAATGCCGCCAGCAAGCAGGTGTAGGCGAGAGTCCAGCAAGCCTTGAGCTTTTTGACATAGGATGTACCGTAGAAAGCTTGGACTTCACAAATCAAATGCTATGTTTGGATGATCTCAGAGATTCCCAGCCTCTGCAATTTTTAAGTCAGTGCAGCAACACAATGCTGTGCTACTGTACCAAATTTACTAACCTTTCGAAAAAATCACTGGTCCACAAAGAACTTATGCGTCAGCGCAGTTCTAAACGTCGTTTGATTTAAGCACTGCGTCAAGTGAGCTCTGGGCAAGTGCACAGACAGTTCTCAACTGTTCCTGCTTTGGCCGTGAATGATAAACGGTCAAATAATTTTAGGCAATCTCATTGCTGCGTTTCGGGGCTTTTTCGATTTATCCTGTTGTTATTTTGTCCCATGCATTGCTTATCGTGCGTCTTGAAATATGATATTTTGTCGTCATTTACGAACTCGCATAATTAATAAAGCCTGATTTTAGCCCTCGCTCTTTTGATTTCCTCAATTGATTATTTCGATCATACATAAGGCTGTGTTAACCCCCTCCCGTCGAATTCATGCATAGTGCCGCGTTTTTTTGTTGGATTGTTTGTTTTATTGTTTCTGGAGCGGACTTAGGCTGAACACGGAAACTGGAATCCGGAAATATTTCCGGATTTCAGTTTCCGCGTAAATGGTGTTCCCCCTCCGGAAACAGATCAAAGTTTTTACCTACATGTAAATATTTCCGGATTCCTTGTTCCGTGTTCAACGAAAGTCCGCCCCCAACGAAACCCAACCCAAACTACATAGCCTGCTCCCGCAGTTACTATCGTCTCCATGCTGCGCTGATGTTGCGCTTGCTGTTGTTGGTACAATACCCGTGTAATTGTAATTGTAATTAATTGCCCAACTTGCCCATTATAATTGTTTGGTAAGATAATTTTCGTGGTCACTCTTCATAATGAACAAATGGTTTCACCACTATTGGCATTCCATTTAGTCACACGTGGTCGCATTTAGTATTAGTAAGTTTCTAATTTCGTTGCCTCATGCACTTTTACAGACGCAAGGAAACTCCCGTTCGAAGTCGAGGCAGGCAACAAGCTCAACACACAGTCAATAAGCCACGCTGCTCACACACACAGCTTGTGTGACTGAAACATTCGAAACGCACACGAGCCAGCTGCGTGGCTTATTGATTGTGTGTTGAGCTTGTCGCCTGCCTCGACTTCGAACGGGAGTTTCCCTGCTTCTGTAAAAAATCCACGAGGCAACGAAATTAGAAATTTACTATACATCACTTTTATTGTTTATTATACCATTAATGATCGCACTGCAGTGTGTTTTTCAATTCGTAAGTATTTATATGTGAACAGTATCTGTTGTTGATTATGTGTCCGAAAATTTATACACGTGGATAAATGTGTTGCCGTCGTCTTTTGCATTTCCATAAAACATGTCCAGGATGCAACTTGAGTGAGTCAGTAAGCTCCGAGGCGTGTATTCAAAACTGATAGAAAGAGAACATCATCATCCTCCACTTTATATTCTTCAACGTGTAACATTTCCCAAATCAGCAGCCACGTATGAATGTTTCACTACTCTGGCCAGCTGCGAAATCGGGCTCGTGTGCGTAATTTGCCTATATACTGCCAGTGACCACTTCACCAAAATGGTCTCTGACGTGGCTCCCGGCGCAAACCAAAGGGTTATGACAGCAGGAGCCAAAACCCTAAAGTGATCAATGCGTTATGCGTGCCACAAGCTTTGATGATGAACCCTGTTTGCCGGCAAAACAGATACTTTGCAATCTCGAGGTCCTTTTTTAGCCATGGATGATCACTTGACACTGAAGTTAATCGAGGTAAAATACAGGTATTAGGTACAGGTACAGGTGCAAATATTGTGGGTATTTCATATCGTCATCTTTTCGTTGCGTAGCACTTGAATTGATTTTTTATTAAGCGGTCTTTTAACTTACCCTATGTTCTTTGAATACGAGCATTAAGGTTGAACCTGAAAGTCAGGGAATTCTGATTAGTCATTGTGCGACCAATTATAGCAAGCAAAGCAGGTGCGATTAAAGCTGGCTGAATTCATTCAAAATATGGATTCAAGTGACACATTGAAGAAAAACTACTGTTGGTAACGTTGTTTGTTCGTTAGTCTGTCACGGTTTATTTTATTTGTTTGACCTGCTCTATACGTCTGCAAAACGTTATCGTCGTTGTCTCTCGTTGTGCGCAATGTTGTTTCTTATCAGTCGTGCGACGTGTGTGTGCTCATTTGTGATGTGCTACTTTTGCTTTGCTGTGTCCCGTTTAGACTTTCGGTCCCACGCAGTAGCTCAATGCCGTTTTTCGGACGATCTTGTTGCTTTTTGCTGCGATGCTATTTCTGGTTTGTGATGTCGATGTTTTTGCAATCTATTTCACAGTGATGGTGAAATACAGTGCATATGTAGATTAGATTGGCATTTTGAGCAACAGAGGTTTATAAAATGACACCACAAGGTTACGTGCACGATCATGTTTAGCCATTTTTTTCGGATGATAACGTCAACTGTGCGACATGATTTTTTGCAAGATTTTTCAGCCACTTTTCGTACTCTGTGGGGGCAAGTAAAACAAATAGATTCCCCATTGGTATTCCATTTGATTTTAACACACTTTATTTCATTAGTAGTATTCTCGCGTTATAATGTTGACCGCAGTTACAGTGATGCGTGTTGTGTCTTTTCAACAATATGATTCTGCTTGACACTTTCAAACCAGTTACCACGCCTGCCCTTGATTCTGTTGTCCATTAAATGCGTGGATAAATGTTTGTTGTCGTCGTTTGGTTGCGATTCTATAAAACATGTCAAGAAACACACAGATTCTTTTCATAAAAAACCTAATTTTTAGCCATGCCACAAGCCAATGATGCCGTTTCGCTCCATTCAGAGCTAGTTACCTCCGAGTCGGAGAAATTGTTGAATAATGTTTCAAACGAATCCAGTGATGCTGCTAGCAACAGTTACGGCGCTGTTTCCAATTCCAAGACTGAAACATCACCAGAAGAAGAAAAGACTCCGTCGGAGAAGGATATCGAATTGGAACGCGCTAAATCGGTGTCGATTTTTGCGTTGGTAAGATGGTGGAAATTTGTCGTTCGTGCGGAATTGAAAAAATGGACACGAAGGTACCACGGTTCCGGCGACCACCTTTTGCAAAAAATCACGTGGTCATCCGGTGCATTCACACTAACGATGATCTGTGCACCACCTGTGTCTGCAAAGGCATACCGATGTTTTAAAAGTCAAGGAAAGATCCAACTCTAAAACGTCCATTTCAGTTCCGCTACGCCACATGGACCGACCTGTGTCTGTTGGCACTGGGTGTGCTGTGTGCCTTGATCACCGGGGCTGGCTTGCCGATTGAAGCCACCCTCATTGGTGATTTCTCTACGTCATTCATCAAATACGATCAGGTGCGTGTGTGTTTTTATTGGCCGCTTTTCAAGCCAGTCGCTCTTTCGATTCGCCTTTTCAGGCGGTGCACCAGGCCATCGTCATAGTACAAATGCATCAGATATGACTACATCACACACCGTTATCACGCCGTGTGCAGACAAAACACTTCATCATCAAATACATTTAGTTATTCGCTGCTGACAACTGGACGTTATCCAACCACTCTCGAAGTACGATGGCCGGGTTCATCAGTGAAACGGAA
>JASAMV010003457.1:0-10314 GCA_030248065.1 Rhynchonema sp. JSB1_4
TGTATAGGCGAAGAGAATAAAGTGAAACCGAGTCCAGCCCGCTGTTTAAGAACTAAGAGGTGATGAGCCTGATAGCCGGTCCGACTTCAGCTAAGTTAAGTTGGCTGGTCTAGACTAAGGTGTCTTACAAAGATATATGGTCTACAGATGGTCCCGCCGGCTTTTTCCCTAAGTCGGGCTGTGCAAGAAGTGTGAACAGAGCCGGTTCCCTGCTTAAAATGAAGGCATGTTGAACAAAAGAGTGATGGATGCATAGCCGGTCCCCGCTTTACTTAAGTTGTTTTGATGAGTAAAAATGACGAAAAAGTGGGACTAAAGCCGCTAAAGAAAACTAAGGTTGATTCGGGCAAGTATGTGAGGCGGCCACAGTCTAAACCATGAACATTTCTGGTCCCAGGATAAGTTGAAGAAAGTGTATGGCATAGTCCAGAGTCGCTTCCCCTGCTTAAAATGAAGGCCTATTGAACAAAAGAGTGTTGGACCCATAGGCGGTCCCGCTTTACCCAAAGTTGTTTTTGATGAGCAAAATCAAGAAAAAAAAGCTGCTAAAGAAAACAAAGCTTGGCTCGCGCAAGAATGTGAGGCGGTCCCGACCTAAACCAAGATCATTTCTGCCCCTGGATGAGTTGAGTAATGAAAGAAAGTGTACGCCGCGGTCCCCAACTTGAATTAAGAGTTGTTAAGCAGCAATGTGGACCGGCTTTTCGAAAATTAGGATGGTCTGCGATGTATAGAAAAGAGTGCGGGCTAGCTCCACCGAATTGGGCAAAAGGGTGAAGATTAAAAAGCCGGTCCCCACTCCAGCCCGGAATAGTTGTAGTCCCTACTTAAAGCTGTGTCTACTTGAGCTAGGAAAATAATGAATCATGGGTAATCTAGGGGACTCGTGCTGCTGGGGACTTAGACTTGGGACTCGTGCCACTGCCTAAGAGGGGAAAAAGAAAGTGGTGGGGACCTCGGACGGTGCCTGGACTAAAAAAGGAATGGATTCGCTGAAAAAACAAAGCGCTCGCCGGAGATAAATTCACTAAATGACTGGGTGGACTGCCGAAAAAAACATCCGCGGCAAGCCGGCTCGACGCTGATTGGATGCAGACGAAAAAATGAGTAAAAAATTTTGTTGTTAACCGTACATGTATATGAAAACTGGACAAAAGTTTTTAGCCTACACCATCAAGTATAGGATTTTTCGGACACGATTTTGTCAGACACAACGCTAAATGGGGCGTTTTTTGCCCATATTGAGCATGCGTGCGCGGTTAACAACGAAATTTTTTGTCCATTTTTTCGGCTGCAGACAATCATCGTGCGTGTTGGCGATTCTACGTCTGTATCCGCCAATCATTTACTGCCCCTTCACCGCGTGTATTTTTTGTGTTTCTGAAACCACCGCCATTCTTCCAGCGGGACCCTCCTTTATTTTTATCATGGGACCTACCACACTTCGTCTGATCGTCACCTACTGCCCTGGAATGACGCTCTGTGCCTACTGACTTCATCGTCGGCGTCGAAGGTGATCTCCAACCCTGCCGCTTCTTGATAGGTTGCACACTCGTCGGTGGCACTCAACAGAATTATCTGTAAGTTACCCGGCTTTCCCGCTTGTAGTCCCTGGGCCTATGAGTGGAAAAATGAGGAATTGTTGTTTTTAAGTAATTTTTGCACCCTGTTAGAGACACAGTCAAAGCCTACGAGCAAAGTGAAGAAGTATTGTGTTTTACAAGTGTGTGGCGTTCAGCAGCCAACTTTCATGTATTTGGCGCCCAGGCCATTGCTCTCTCGCCATGCACCGTAAGGTGTGCATTGATCTCAAATGAGGGAAAGGCTAGTTGAATTAAATTTTGTCTCGCTTTGTACAAGCGTTAAAGCTTTTAAAGGGGCCTAAAGTGTAAATTCGCGGTGTACTTTGGTTATTGTTTTGCACAACCGAAGTTTAAAGTGGTGTTCTAAAGATAAACAAACAGATAAATTATCATAATTTTACGTTTTCGCGCACACATTAAACACGGTTTTCTATGAAATTTTGGGGCTGTAATGATCTTATGATCGAGTGTTTATTTTGATGCCCATAATAGTTAGCGTCTCCTATTACAACGACAAATCATCTTAATGACATCTAATTTTCCAGCTGTGTACGGCCAATGCTGGACAGTGCAGTCATCAACCGCCATACACATTGCCCATCGGGACACAGTTAGGGATAAGGCGGGTGTGTTATTACAACAAACAGTAGATCACCGACAGGCCAATCACCTTATGACCCGAAATGACATTCTCAGTTCATCAACAGCAACGTGGCGGTTCGTATAGACATATGTAATTCAGTAACATCAATCGCTCTTAGCTTATATACCTTTTCATCCATTATTTCTGTGAAAAACTGATTTTGGACATTTTTGCCGAAATAATCGTTCATTCGACCGTAAATCTCTGGTAAAAGTGGAAATTTTTTTCAGGCCCGAAAAAATGAGGTTGGCGCCCGCATTCGTGTTGATTGTTGGCCTTGCCGTGCTGTCCACAGCGGGGGCGATAAGATGCCATATTGGATCACAACAGCAGCGACTGGTCCGCTTAGGAGTCCCCGCGCACGCTGCTGCTTCAGTCGTCTGCCAATCCGCTGCATATCTAAGTGATGCGAAAATGTGCTATATAGCCGACCACAAAGACCGCCTAAGACGCCTTCGGATGCCTGGGTCACCGGTGCGTATCTTTTTAATCATGTGCATCCTGCTAGGGTAGAGCCGTCGAGCTTGCTGCTGAATCGGCACAACACAAAATAAGCCGATGTTTAATGATGTTTTTTACAGCTCCCGGCGATTCGCAACCGACCATCCTCAAAGATCAACCAGAGATATTGTGTCTCCCTTGCCGAAGCACTGCCGGTGGGACTCGACGCTCGGGACATCACACGCGCAGAGCACGTGCAATGTTACCTCTTCGGTTTGGCAAGTACACTGCTTCACGCCTTGTGCGTGATGTCCGGCCATGAAACAAACACGCCGACCCGCATTCTGCAGTTGTTGAAAGCAGCGGACCTGATCGAACCATATGCTGTTGTTAGTTTTTAGGGAAATTTCACACGAACCTTGCCGTTTCTTAGAGAAAATTCATGTCCGAAAACTTTGAAAAAACTAATAAAGCCGAAATAAAAAAATGACAAAGGCTAATTACGTAGCATACTTCACTCGAGCTTCGTCTTCAGGTCGACCGACTTGGTCGACACGCATGGCAAACATGCGTCACACAACAATCTATGTCCGCACTTGCAGAATCCGCCGTTCTGTATGGAGTTTACAGGCGTAACGGTTTGTATTTCGGTGTGAACATTTGGCTCCTCACTTCTGAACTTGAGAGTCGTAACACGGCATTAATCAATGACAGTCAGTTTCGCCAGCTATGCATGTAGCCGTTTGCTATCCTACGCAAAACAGCAGTCTTGCAAAAAGCATGGTAGTGTTCACGATATGAGATATTGTGTAAGGTATAGCGTCAGTTCTTGTTATCTGACCATAATGTAATCTCCATACGAACGCACTCCTGCATGCTGCTGAGCGTTACACCTCCTCTCCAGGTGCTCAACTTTCGTACTTGCTGTCTGGCGACGCATCTATGATCCCAGCAAACGTTGAGAATCGCGGGTTTTGGCGGTTAGACACTCGAACAGCACAAAAACGTTCGCAATTCTTGGAGCAGCACACAGCTCCTGCAGCTAAACGCGCCCGCTCGATGATAGTCAGGAGCACTTCAGTACCGATCCACCTTGATGCCTGTGAGTGGATTAGGCTTGTTCGACTAGTTAATTGCTGTTAAATTGTATTTTTTACTTCATGTTTTTTTTGCAGCACCACAACAAGTTTCTGTCATGCTAGACAACCTAATGGTCGAGGCTCGGCAACAACAAGAGCAAGCTAATAATGCGCGCCTGGAGCGCCGGATAGCACGGCGGCGGCGACGACAACAACAACGAAAACAACAACAACAACAACAACAACAGCAACAACAACAACAACTACTACAACAACAACAGCAACAACAACAACAACCAGGGCAGCAACAACAGGAACAACAACAACAACATGAACAACAGCAGCAACAACAACAACAGGCTGGCAGGCAGAATGAGGGTGAGGCAAACGTGTAGCAAAGGTTTTCACACCTTATCGAAAAGCTTGTGATTAAAGTACTTTTTTAGACGCCGACATTGACTTCGACTGGTTCGAAAGAGCTGTGTATGGGCGCGACGATACTGAAGACAGATTCGGCGCGTTTATTTCCCACAGAGTTGTACATGGTGAGCAGCCAGTTGATTTGCGATTCGGCCCAACAAACAAAAAGCCGGCGTGCCCCAAAAATCCAGAGCCCGACTGCAAACCTGCCCTATTTACAGCACCCCGACCATTGGTTGCGAGACCCCAAAATGAAGCTCAGGAGCCTGCCGAGGAACTGGGTACGGGCACTCTTTATTACCTTTGAATTTCATTGAATATTTCACGGTGGGCGGTGGAGCACTTGTTGATCGGATCGGAATGTCTTGGCACAAAATTTTTGAAGGGAGGCTAATAAAAGACCGGCCTGCTTTTGTGCAAAAAGTTATTGTAAGTTCGATCCAGTCCGATCGTCAAGTTTGGCCCACACCACACTTGTATTCGGCAGACCAGCTTGATTACGTTTTCGACCGCACGCCGCGAGATTTAACTACACCCGAACCGCAGCTGCATTACGAAGCTCTGCCGGTCGTCGTTGGTTTGGACCCAAGAGGTTGGTACATCGGCACGCGTTGAGCGTTGACATGCGCCGTTTTTTAATTCAAATAACAGAGCACCAATCACTGTATTTGTGTATCTGTGTGAGCATCACGCATCATCCGGCATATTGGGATGTAGTCAACTCAGATCGTCAACCAAGGTCGTCAACTCACGGCGGATGCCCGGCATTGCTTCTCACTCTCACTCAGGGATGCCTTGAGTTAACGATATTAGTCGACCATCTGCGTTGACCGCACATCAATTAGCCTATTATCTCTGCTGCTATTATTTCAGCGGCGGCCGAAGTCAGACAGCAAGACAATGTATTGGATCTAGCGTTAGCCGAGGCAGGGTTGTGTGTGTCGCCCGCGAGTACCAGTTGAAAATAGCACGTTCATAAAAAACTATTGATGCGTATTACACAGCCGACCGCTTTACAGCACTTATCTGCATGTTGATCAAATTGTTTTTCACAGGCCTTATTGCATGGATTTAAAGTACTTGACTCCTTCCTGTAAAGTGGTTGGCCTGTATGGGGGTGTACATATCGAATCAGAATTTCTATGCCGCGTTTGTTTTGTCTACAGCAGCCAGTTTTCGCCTGATATCTACTGTATTTTTTCGGAATTTGCCCCGGCTAAAGCCCAAAGAAAATGTTAACTTTTGATGTTTTGGTATTTTATCAGATATTTATTGGTAGTACTCGAATGTTGGTGCATCCGTTTAACCCCACTATCAAGCTCTCCATTTGTTTTTCGCACTATCATTTATGTTTGCTTTTTCAGCAATGTCTGAAGTTTTTTGATAGCGTTCGTCTCAATGCCTCCGTGTGGAGCCCCAAACTTTAAAATGGTAAGCTGTTGAAATAGTCCTGCACTTTTATACGTAAAATCATCAGTCTATATTCTTTTTATTCTTTCTGTAAGATTTGTATGTGGCAGACGGACAATTGCGCAAGGCACTTTGGACAAGCGAAAAAGAGCAGAGGTCAAAAGAGCAGAACCTAAACAAACAGGCCTAAGCCTAAGCCCAAAGACAAAACTATGCCTAAGTGTAGCCTAACCCTGATGCCAAATTCATCCGAAGTCTAAGCCATTGGGGGAAAATAAACCTCTGCTCTTTCGGTATCCGCTCTTTTTCGCTTGCTCAAATGTGCTTTGCTCAATTGCCTGGCCACCTTTTATGTGCGGCGTTTGCACGACAAAACCTCCTCTACCTCTTACGATATTGTGCAGACAAGCTGGACAAATTCAGGATCTATTCGTTGTATCTATTTTGTAGTGTACCGATTGTTGCCATAACTTTCGCCAGAAAGTTACAAATGTTTACGTGTGCCTTCCTGTTCTTAAATGCCTCCCATGGGCAATAAATAACTTTTCTTCAGAAAAAAAACGTGTTCTTGTACCAAACATGCTGCTGCGTTTGAGTGTGTTTGGACTTTGTATCGGGTTGGCCGCATCCAATTGCGTGTTAGTTGATGAAAAGGCAATATGCAGCGGTTATCTGACTAATAGCTCGCTGTCATTCGCCAACGTGAACCCGCCGGTCAAGGAAGTGCACATGTTCAACTTTGAATTCCCCAAATGCAGCTCCGGTGCTCATTTGGCCATCGGGACGTCAGTCACGCACGTTACATTGGCCAACACTAGGGATTGTGGGTGCCTGTGCTTTCCGCCCGGAGCAACGTCGAATTGTCCGAGTCACGATTGCATTGTGAGTTTGAGGCTATTTTTATAGCAATTTCAATGGCACACTGACGATGACCGCGGGGGGGCCATACAACATTTGAAAGTGTATATCAACTGAAGCAAGCGAGCAAAATTTCTTGCCGCCCAATTCTCATTCAAAAATTTTGTTATCAACCGCTTCTGCAGATTCCTCTGGCGCAAAATGAGACCGATCTGACTGTTCGAAATCGCTCGGCTGTTTTGTTGGTGTGTTCGTTTTTCTTTTGCTAGTCTAGTTTGTGGCTGTTTTTGCACTTATGATGTTTCAAATTCACATGCAAAAGTCTCATGATCAAGTTAGAAAGTCCGAACCAGGCTGATCACTAAGTTCCACATTGATCGACCAAACATAATCTTCCATTTGATTTTCTCAGCCAAATACTGGTGTTTCTCACAACAAATCGCAGCCCCAACAACTTTCGACGTTGACCTCCGGACGAGGCGTCAACAAGGTGCCAATTTTATCCGGTTATTGTTTTATTTCCACAGGCTTAAAAAAGCGACCTCCACACCTGATGAACAGGTTGTGCGCCTGTCGATATTAGTTCACAAACCTTATGTAATAAAAAAACAGTCGTAACAGTTGTTTTACTCAAATGCAGAATCTATAATCAGCCTAACACAAACTTTTGCGTTGCAGCCTCCCTCTCTCCCCCTGCACCCAACAACACGACCCGATGTCGACTATGTTGACTCCTTTTCCGGTGAATCGCCCGTTGAAGCTGATGACGTGATCATTCAGCGGCTTGACAGATCGGGGGTTAGTTACTCATTTTTTAGTGTTTACACCAGTCGCCATAGCACAACAGCAGCAAACGCTCAAATTATTATCTTTCCGCAAAAAAATGTGAAACACAATACAGGGTGTGAAAGTTATGTTTTTTATTTCACCGTCATTCTACACCGTTTTCCTTTCAGTTGTGCACTGTTGGACTTTGGTCGGCCTGGACGCCGTGTGAGTACACAAATTTGGACGATCCTTGTGACTACAGAATCGGCATGCGTTACCGGCACCGCACAGTGTCCAACAACATGGATGCCTGCGATGCCATAAGTCCGGTTGAAACATCATTGTGCTCACCGGAGGCGAACTGCAAAGAGGTGCCCTGCTTTTATGCAATGAATATTTTTCTTGTTTTTATGAGGCTCTATTCGTTATGTTTTTCGCTGTCAGGAACGCGGGATCAATCCTCGTTTTCGCCATCGCATGGTAAAAGTGACGGAATCCACCCTCAGCACTGCAGCTAATAAGGTGCGCCTGGAAGCTTAAAGTTTGAAGTTCCAATTCTTTTAGGGCTCGTGTACTAGTCATATCGGGAACTGTGAAATGGAAAGGTCGTTTGCTGCATTCTTGCTGATGATGCCTGGTTCACCGCCCGTCTGTGAATACAGGTCGAAAACAGGTAGCCGGAAAAGCACGCTTCACAACACATGCTACTTACAGGACAGCACTGCCGCCACTACAGCCGCGTCTGGTGCTGCACCGAAGCCTGTTATTGAATTGTCCGAAACTGACGAAAAAGAAGTTAGTAAACATCGGCCCTTGTACCTCGAATGTGAAACATCGACAGACGTGCACAAAACACGTAAATTATAAATAATCTCAATTCTGTTTGAGTTCATATAGTCATACTGGGAACAGGGGAACGGTAAGGTGGTTTGGATTCTTCGTTGTGCATTCTTGCTGAGGATGCCTGGCTCACCGGCAAGACGAAACGAGCAGCCGAATAAACCACACTTCACAACACCCATTATTTACAGAAAAGCACTGCTGCCGCAACACCTACGTCTGGTGACGGCTCAAAGCCCGTTGTTGGGTTGTCCAAAGCAGACGCGAAAGAGGTTGGTAAATCTGCTGTCCTTGTGCCTCGAATGTAAAACATTGGCATCAACAGTGCACAAAAAACATAAATTATAAGATAGACGTGTATTGGTGCGGCTTATATAAGCCTGCAATCTTTTTGTATCACGAAAAATTGACTCGATTTTTGCAGGGATCCATCATCGACAAAATGAACCTTGGATTCAAGTACCTTCGTGATGCCACCTCCAACGCCTACGCAATTGTAGCTATTGTATGCAGTCTGGGATTCACTTGCACATGCTCGTGCTGTGGCGCATGGTGCATGCGTCGTTGCTACAAAATGCCGTGCGTGAAACATCAACTGGCTCGTCTTCGCTGTAAAGGACGCGACTCCAGCCCGATTGAAAATAACATTCCGATGGAGGCCCTCACGCGCGGTGAACACAGCACGCATGGGGATAGAGTAGAAAGTGAGGACAATTATCAAGTGACTGAGGTGTAAATGATCGAAACTTTATCTATCGAGCAATTGTGTCGGTTCATCGTTGAGGTCTGCCCGGCTGTAAATGTCAAAAACTACCATATGCACAAGCTATTGGCCCTAATAGAGAATCACTAACTTGTACACGCGCACTAGCACTTGCTTCTAATTTTATTCAGTTCTGTTCATTCGCATTTTTGAAGTGCCCCACTGCGTTTTTCTATATGGCGTTATTTATTTTTATTTTATTCACGTTATAGATATGATCATTCATGGTGCACGGTATATTTATATGTATCATCACTGGTTTGTCTGATGTTGAGTGCGATTCGGCGGTAACGTTTATTCGGGCCTGCAATTGATGATAAATACTGGTTGATCGAACATGAAGCATATCAGTTATCGAGTAATTGTCAATACGGGGAAAGCGTCAAAACTCTTTGCTGTAACGGTGCATGCCAATACATAGTAATTACTGAAAAAATTGGGTCTGCACAGTAGTTTTTTGGGACCGTCACTCTAATAAGGCCGCTTTCACAATCATCCGGTTTCCGGAATCCGGTTTCCGGTTTCCGGAATTGGCTTCAAATCCGGTTTCCCTAAATGTTTTTTCCGGTTTCCGGAATCCGGAAGTTGCTTTCACAATCATCCGGTTTCCGGTTTCCGGTTTTCGCCCTAATTCAAATCCGTTTTCCGGCGACCGGAAACCGGAAAAGGCCATTTAGAGCCGGTTCTAATTTTTTATCCGGTTTTGGGTGCATAATGGGTAGTGGACGTCATGGGATGGACAAGTTTGCTTGTGTGATGACTTGTTCCTTGTGTCTGCACACAAGTAAATTATATGCTTATAATATTAACGAATATCACTGAGGTATTGATGCATTCTAGCGGTATTTTCAGAAGGTTTGCAACGTGGCGTATGTTGAATAAATAGAGCTGAGAAAGGCCAACAGCCACGCTTTCAGACCTAAAAGAACTTTGAAGATCAGGAACACATCGCGCATGTTCATGTGCTGATGTGTAGTTGTTCCTGCGCTCTGAGTTGGTGGTACCATACCATACCGCTATACCACATAACACAACCAAAGAATCTTTACCTCTGGATCTGGCACACTCGTTTGTTCCTATAAGGTGACCTAACAGTAGTCTTCCCGGACACAAATTTTGTCTGAAACCAGGGCCATTGAGCATTTTACTGCACAGCACCTGCTTTCTGTTTCTGACAAACTGGATTTCGTATTAACAGCCGTAGGATGTCGATCGACATTGACAGAAAGCAGATTACACTCTCTTTTTTGGTGAAGATCTGAAAAATTGTTATTCATTTTGAAGCGTGCCGTAGCTGGCGAATGTTTCTGAACAAACCAAATTACCAAGCGCAAGCTGTCATTGCACATACAATACATTGCACAACATCAGTTTGATTTCTGTGTTGTTATCATGCCCATTGCTGGCGGTTGCGCGATCGCTTGTAATTCGTTGCTTGCTTATGTGATAAAAGCGTGCTATTGCTAAATTAACTCATCTAGTCCTGTTATATTAGATACGTAACTGAAC
>JASAMV010003458.1:0-26255 GCA_030248065.1 Rhynchonema sp. JSB1_4
ATATAGAGACCAGTTTTTTTGTGAGCTTAATAAATGAGGAGCTTTTAACGGCTCAACCTTTGGGGGAACACGAGAGTAGGGAGCCGCGGTACGCGGCTCGCTACGCTCGCCGCCCGCCCCCCCCCGTTCTGTTGTGTTGCATTTCACAATGAGTGTCAATCAAGAAGTGTTCTCAAGCCAATCATCGTTTCACCTTTATCCATGCATCACCATTTCGCAATGAGTGTCTGTCAATCACATTTAAAAACAATTCGTAATCAATTGGTTTTAATCGAGAATCCCCGCGCATGTAGGCCAACAAAATACTAACATGGCTACCTTTTGTTCCACTTGAGTCATAAACAAAATAACCATCAGCATCAAGATAATTTAGTTCATTGAGTTGCTCAAGAATATTGTTTGCCGGCTTTGCTATCACGTGTTTCCTCATTCTCAACTATATCATTTAAATGTCGAGCTATCACGTTCCAATGTGTCACTAGTAGTTGATACTGCTTCTTAAGTGGCGTGGAATTGGCTTTCAATTTTACTACCACCGGTTCACACTTGTGTTTGCTCTGTTTACTTTCGTTGCAGTTGAGCACGAGCTCCACCAATGCGTCTACAAAAGGTTGCCTTCTATTACGACGTAAAATTGACTTCCGTATGGCGCTTGTGGTTGTTGACTGAGCTAAATACCAAAGAGTAGGTAAATGATTCTTTAGAAAAAGTGACAAATCACCACGAATACGTATCGCCATTATGATGAACTACACACAAACCTGGCTCCATTTATGCTGCTTCAGGGGACGTGTTTCGTCAGCAAACGAGAAGTAATAGCCTGTGGTGTTGGGAAGCAATGAGTTCATCGTCTCTTGTTCGTCTTCGCTTTCAGTGCCGAGGTTTATCACCAAGAAATTCCCCATCCCATTCAGCATATGTTCTTTGAACGGTAATATTAGACGATGTTTCTCGCCGGTAAAGAATTGGTTAGCGACATAATGAGCGGCCGACAGTTGGCGTCTGTCCAAGCCAAGGCACAGCAAACCGGAGTTACGCAACAAAGTCGACATACTCTGTTTGGCAGCAGAAATCGATTGGAAAAGATCCGCGGGGACCGGAAGGCCCGGAAATTGGAAGGGGCGCAAGGCTACACAAAAGAGGGGCGAGCTATGAGGGACGGCAGGCACAGGCACACACATCGAGAAAGCACACCGCACAGGGCCTACCTTTAACTTACCATTCAGTACTCAGCCTGGCAAAAAAACGAGAGGGACATCCATCAACACGCTCAAGGGTTGCACACACCCCGTTCAGCTCCCAGGACACGGGACCCACCCCACCGCCCTGCCCCCCCACCCACACTACCCTTCCAGAGAACGAACAAAGCAGCGACCTGCGACCAACAATAACGACATCAGCAGCCCTTTCCCTCCGGTACCTGACGCGGATCGGATACGGGTATGCGATGCGGTGGGGGGATGGGAGACAACACAACCACGGACCCGAAAAACACAACAACACAGGAATACGGGCGAGCTGTAGATCTGGTACCCATCCACCTACCGAAGTCCGGAATCCGGAACACAAACCCCACAAGTACCTATTCTCGATATATCTCCCACACATCCCACACGAGGGCAACAATACTATCGGTTCACCAACGCATCGCACACACGGCACACCCAAAATCATAACGCCACTATCACGCGACCTTTAATCATACAACCGGAAGACCTAAACAAGGTACGAGGACGAAAGCAGAAACGAAGGAACACGAAACCACAAAGCCAACGAACAATACCCCCGAGCAACTCAGAGCAACAAATCATCTTGAAGCCTACAGTCCAATCTCTTATTACTCAAGTGGAACCAAAGCCGGAACAATAAGCAGCATGTTACCCTCCATTCCCGGAAATAAACAATTAGACACACCTGAGTAAGAGAAACTAATCGCATTGATCTACAGGCCCCCATCACGAGCTGTTGCAGCACGGAACGCCGCGACCAGGCGATCCGCCAGCACACCACTCTTGATTGACGCTCATCGAGAAAGCCGCAGCGACGGCCAGAGCAGCAACGAGAACAACGAACGGCGTACGGAGGAACACTAAACTCATTTTCCCAAGGCTCAGCCTCTACGGACTCCGCGGACACTCAGCCAACCGACAAAAAGTACCACCTATGAAGAGGCCGAGGAACGGCTCACCCGTGACGCACTGGCTGTTTCAAAACAAAGCTCGGACTGCAGGAAACAGTCATTGAAAGCAACCGCGGGAACAGGAAGCGAACGCAAGGACGCAGACCACAGCCGGCCAGACACGGAACCGCGATGCGAAAGAGAACTCCGTCGCTGCCCGGCCGGGCCGAAGGCCCACATTAGAGCGGAGAGAACGCACGACCGAAAACAGCGAGATAGCCGACACGCAGGAAGATGGAATGGAGGGAACAAGCGCAAACCCGGGCAGCAGAAAGAAAGACCATTCGCAATCGTAAAGAAACTTATGGCGGCCGGCGGGCGACGCCTGACGCCTACCGCCCGAAACGGGCTACAAAAAAACGCCGCAAAGCCGAGCCGTGAAACAAGCCAAGCACCACGGGGAGCCGACCCCCATCAAGGGGATTTAGACGCACGGCGACGAGCCCCAGATCCGAAACACCACCACAAACAACACACAACGCAAAACAAAAGCTCGTCTGCACTCGAGATCAATGCAGCATTGACCAACAACAACACCAGGCTGCCGGATCGCATGCGCGGCGTGGAGCAAAAGCAGAGGGGACGGCAGAACAACCCCTTCTTTAACACGGGACCAAATGAAAAAGGAAAGACCCACCCCACACGCCTAGAAACCAATTCAAAAAACGAGAGAAGAACCACAACGAATGTCCAGATTGAAATCAAGGGCGGAAATCAAGACAAATCGATTCCGATTACACGTTTTTCTTTGACTCGCCCTACAGACCAAGCTGATGAAAACCACAGACCGCGACACTGAGGCGACGTCACCAACCGATAGAAAGACAACACGCCAAGGTGGGGGACAGAACCAAGCAAAAACACAAGACCAAATGGGGTTTATTCCGGATCAGAACGGAAGGACACGAAACACACTCACAAATCCTGAAAATGGTGTGCATTTTAGGAAACAGCTCAAACCCATACCCCACCAAACCAAATCATCCGATTCAAGAACTGAAAACACCGATAAGCATATTGAACCATCCTGCTTGATCTCTATTGAAGAAATTGCATGCAGCACCCGACACACCTGCAACCGAAAGGGAACCCAACAGAGTAGAAGGAATCCCGAAATATAGCCAAAACACAAAAAAGAGAAAACCACGGCTGGATCTTGACATGGTCTGCTGATGCCTACCACAATCACCCCAAATTAGAGAACACCCACCACAAAACCCATCTCATGAGAAATCTTTTCAATCCATCCCCCCCAAACAAGAGCACTCGAACTCCTCTCCCGAAGACCCCCACCCCCCTCATAGCCAACCAATCACCCAAAACACCAAAACCCAAAAACAAGCAAGAGAATTCTATAAACCTCCACAAAGCAAACAACAAGAACAAACCACCCCAACACCACACAACTCTCTGCACAAACACCCCCTAAACAGCATAAAAGCCAGTGGGAGTCATCAAATCAACATCGTATTGCACTTTTTCTAAAAACAACCACCTTATAGCCAGCAACAACCACAACGCCAACAACAATACCAAAGAACAACCTTGAACCAACTCCCAACCAACAAAGAAACAGACAAAACACAAAACCGAGAAAAAAAGCCAATCCACCCACAAGAAGCAGACAACACAGACACAAACAAGCCACATTAAATATATAGTAAAGAGAAACACAAGCAAAGCCCAAACAAGATCACAACCAAAACAAATATCACATTATTTTGTTATACTCAAGAACAAAAGAGCCATGTAGATTTGTCCACATCCCACCTCAAAAACCAAAACAATGTTTTAAATGATACAACACCAGCAAATATCATGAAAAGAAACAATCAGAACACTCTATACACCATGAAACAACACAACAGAACGGGGGGGGGCGGGCCAGCGAGCAGCCCACCCCCCCTACTCTCTGTGTTCCCTCAAAGTAGCCAAAAGCTCCTCATTTATTCAGCTCACAAAAAAACTGGTCTCTATATGTATAAGGATAGGGCCCGATCCCCCATGTCGCTACTAACATGAAAAAAGCTGTTGCTTACCCGATGCACGGTTGGCGACGTCCGGTGTTTTGGGACGATAACATCATGCTCATGGAACATTGGATCTGCTTGCCAAACTGAATGCGTATACCATCATGGCTCTTTAGGTTGTGTAGTTAAAACTGTCTAACGCAGTAATGACATTGTACCGAACCGAAATACAAGTGCCGCAGGCGATTGTTTGATAGAAACAAGCAGAAACATACATGAAAATTTTGACCAAAAATGGGGTGAAATAATTAAAAAAAAAGTTGTGAAAAAATTAAAAAAGTGAGGTTACTTTTCTAATTTTTAAAAACCGAAAAAGTGCCGAGCTTTCTTTCGAAAAAAAATTTTATTAAAAAAATTGCTTCTTTTTTTAACCCAACCCTGGCGACAACCCTCTTGGCTTAATTTTTTTAAAAAATAAGAAAACAAGCTGACCCTCAACCGGAACTTCAACACGCTGCCACTCATCATACAAACCATTTTGACAAGAAATTTTGTAGTGAATGTCTAGAATAGGTCACCAGCTACACGCTGGGAGCAAAAAGTCAGTTTTCGCCAACCTGCGGGTTAGCTTGTATTTTACTGATAGCGACAATATAAGTCTCTATTCGTAAATTATTTACTACATTTTCTTACTAAATTTACTTGTTGTTTACAACCTTTTATTTAATAAATTATTCATCAATTGCAGTCTATTGAAGTACATAAATGTGCTGATTTTAAGGTGAATAGTTTCTGTATTGACGTTTAAAAGCAATCTACCACACACTATACTATAATTCAAGAGATCG
The DNA here is from genome assembly GCA_030248065.1 of Rhynchonema sp. JSB1_4. Lineage (NCBI taxonomy): Eukaryota > Metazoa > Nematoda > Chromadorea > Monhysterida > Xyalidae > Rhynchonema > Rhynchonema sp. JSB1_4. The sequence continues at coordinate 4,998 of JASAMV010003458.1, forward strand.
AAATTTTAGCGAAATAGCGCACTCTCCGCGAAGCGCGACAGCACGCGACTGTCGGTGGTCCAACCAAGAACCATTGAGTGTTGCGTCGACAACAATAGCAGCGGAAAAATGATCGCGAACCAGGAGGACTCGAACCCCCAACCTTCGGGTAGCATGACCAATGATCTGTCGACTGAGCTATGGTTCGACGATTTAACGCGTACTATGTTCTTTGTGTGCAACCAGTCATTAACACACACAGGGATGATCGAAGAGTTCCAAGGCGATTCATTCTAAGACCCATCAGCGCTCATGTTAGAAAAGGCGTGGCCACAATATGTGCTCGAATTCCAAGTCTCCTGCTTTTTATCATTTGATAATAATTCGAGGGTATCGTGAAAACAAGTGATTATGCGCCACTGACATTGCCGTATTTTAACTTATGTAGCAACTCTTCCGACCTCCCACCAAAAATTTGACCCGGAAACGGTCTGTACATCGTGAGCGTTTGAAAAAAAATCAAGCGCCACCCCTGATTTCTTGGTGCATAGCTACGTTTACTTTTTTGTGAAAAGTGACTGAGTGACGTCCACGGGGTAAGAAGTGATCAAGAGACAAACTGACTGTTTTCAGCCTATCAGCTGATCTGGCAATGAATCGTAGAAGTTTGACAACTTCAAAAACTGCAGATCTTGTTGTTGATGAGGTATTTTTGTACTTTATAGGTCTGCCGGTTTTTCAAATCTCACATTCAGCTCCCTTTCCATAATAAATTATGATGTGAAGGACCACGAAACACACACACACACACACACACACACACACACACACACACACACACACACCACCGCAATGTGGTTCAGGTTTTCATTTTATTCGATTGTACTTCGGGCGTATACCACAGTGCGTCAAACGCGAAACATCTTCGAAAGCACCGGAATACTGAAGCTTTTATGGGAGCCCAAAGAGCCAAAGGCACAGCAAATAATACACAGGCACAGTATAGGGTATGCATGAGCGCGCGCAATATAATCAATAAAAGGCGCCACATTGCACACAGTGCATTACACGCAGCAGCCAGCAAGCAGCCTGCTGTGTATAACACACGCTGTGGCTAGCTGCCCTGTACAATGCATGTGTGCACACGCACAGCCTGTACCGCTACAGTAGCATCAATATGGGCTTCAATTTTTCGGGTGTTTCACGCTCCCTTTCGACGCACCGGGATCAGCTCAAGTTTTTAACTCAAAATGACTTCGTCAACTCACATTGTAGATTCGTCAACTAACCTCGAAGGCTGACTGTAGCCGTTGCGGGAAAGTTGCGATAGAATGTATCGCTCAACACGTAACGTTTCACGATCTTGCCTGTACTTCTTCGTCAAAAAAGAAAACAATATTTTCCCGACCATTCATATCACAGTCGGCAAACCGTTAGATCTCACACGACATTAAAGGGGCTCCACCATATGTACGCGACCTGAACCAATCTCAAACTTGGCACCGTAAGTGGGCTTGGTCCAAAACACTGACGGCCAAGAAATTTTTTCACATGTCAGCTCCCTGTCTGAGCCAGGAGGGCTAAATAGTTAAAAATTTTGACCCTACCTCATCACTTTGAATTGTTGTGAGTCGACTCTGAGTTGTCGTGAGTCGACTCTGAGTGACTCGGAGTTGGGTCAGAAAACACAGAATTAGTATGATAACCTTATACTTTAACATGTAACTTTGGTTCGGTGTTTGAGGTATGACTCTGAGTGGTTGTGAGTCCACTCTGAGTTGTTGTGAGTCGATTCTGAGTGACTCGGAGTTGGGGCAGAAAACACGGTTTTCACTTCTTTGTTCTTTTCTGTGAGCTACATAATAAACGATTAAACCAATTCTGATCGACATTTTTTATTGAACCAAGGACTGTAACACTACATAACACAGCACAAACAAAAATAAACATTCTGAGCCACGCCCCATGTGCCTACGCAGATGCAGCATGTCTCTAACACAGAATAAACATAATGAGCCACGCACCATGTGCTAAGGCAGATGCTGCATGATTCATGGACACAATAATCAACATTTGTAACCAAAAGGAACACATTGACCAGTAGGTAACACGCTAGCTTTGTCATAAACAACAGAGAATTTCTTGGACTGCGTCTTAGTCACAATGCTACGATCAGATTTACGCACAATTTTAGGAGCAACAACATTAATATCACCACAATCACCACATTCCAAATATTTCAAAACCGTGTCCTTCAAAGTGATGAAGTTCAACTGTTCACTTGCAGAATAATTCAAAGTCTGTCCCCGGATCTTGATCTTGGTCTTTCCGTCATCCGTCTGGTACGCGTACGCCTTTGGTCCGGACGTCACAAACTCCTTGATGGTGTGGCCGTCCAGTTCATCCGTCATCGTCCCCAGGTAGTCTCCAATTGGTGGCTGGTACACGTCTCCTGGTCTTGTGACGTACACGACGGAGTCAGTGTCAAAGTAGAGCGCGCGATCACCGAGCAGTTCCAGGTACGTATAGAGCTTGAGTCGCGCCTGAGCCGTTACCCAGGCAGCGATGGTGGTGTTTGAATTCTCCAATTCTTCCACGAATGCTTCCAACGCCCGGTAGGTGACCATGAGCATGCCGCCATTGACGATGGTGAACCCTTGCATTTGGAGTGTGTCATCATAGGCCAACTTTAGGAACCGCTGTGGATCTTTCACGTACTTCATCTGCTGCGGCCCGCTGTAGTCCCAATTGGCCATCTTGTTGAACAGATGAGGTAGTAGTTTCAGTGGGCCAGAAAGTTTGCACTTCCAAATGCTTGAATCGCGTTAGTTTGCGATTATTGCACCTTGCCCATAAGAAAATGGCTGCTTTGATCCTGCAAAATGAAGTGAAAAATACAAGAGCTATGTTTTTTTGCGCCAGTTGCTTCAAAGGATTAGGTTGTCTATTCCTCTGCTTGTTCGAAACGCTGTGTTCGCTTTATAAAAGCTGCAATATACTGCACTTTCATGTCTTGCACATCTTCACAAGTCACTGTTTGACCACCAAGCAATTCTGCTCGGATATGCCTGTACGTGCGACATGTGCAGATATAATGTTCGGCTGACTCTGCATCGAGCCCGCATGCATCGCAGGTCGGACTGTCCGCAAGACCTATTATGTGCAGGTGTTTACTCGCAGCACAGTGTCCCGTGAACACCCCACTATGTTCTTGAGTTGTTGTCTGTTTAGGGACAGCAGGGCCTTTGTTTTATAGATATCAACATTTTTAATAAACAGTTTGCCCTGTCTGCAGCTGGACTCAGACATCCATTTGTTTTGCAGGCCCTCCAGGAGCCAGCGTTTTACGCTCCTCTTGCATACGCTCGAAGCGAAACCTAGGGCTGGCTCTGGTCCTTGGAGCGGTTTGTACCGACCTTTCCTGGCCAATTCATCCGCTCTCATGTTTCCCTCGATGCCCGAGTGCCCCGGTATCCATTTCAAGGACAAGTGATTCTCTGAACCAACCTCGTTCAGCTTATCACGGCATTCTTGCACCAATTTCGATGTTGTTTCACATCGTTTTAGGGATTGTAGAGCAGATCTGCAGTCGCTGAAGATCGTTATTTCGTTCCGCCTAATTAGTTGGCTCTGCAGCTGTTCTGCAACCTTCAGAATGGCAAATGTTTCAGCCTGATAGACAGTTGCATTTTGCCCCAGGTCGAAGCTTTTGTTAGTGTCCCGAAGCGCTACTCCCGCTCCAGTGCACCCATTTATCACGTGCTTCGCACCATCGGTAAAAACCTTAATGCCCGCGTGATTTTCGACCCAATTGGCACCATGTTCTTCGAAAAACGTTTTGTCTCTGATGTCTACTTTGTAGGCATCATGGAAATTTAGTTTTTTAACCATCCTGTCCCTGGGCATAGCCAGGACTGGAACATTCTCGGTTATTTCGTCTACTATGCAGGTATGACTAGTTTTTGCCCCAGTCACCGTATCCCACATACCTGTGTTTACCAGCCGCGACGCACACAGCGTCGCTTGTGATTTTGCGACCAGATCCAGCGGCGCCAGACACAGTATTGTTTCAAGCGCAGCCGTCGGTGTTGATTTGAAAGCACCTGTAATGAAAAGGCAGCCTAGGCGTTGCACCTTCCCTAGCAGCTTTTTCACAGTGATTAAGTTCGTTCTTTGCCACCATACGACCGCGCCATATAGCAGCATAGGTTTTTTAGGACACAGTTATACACCCAGAGGCATACTCTTGGCTGCAATCCCCAGTTTCCACTGGCAATCCTTCTGCATTGAAACAAACTGATGGTTGCTTTTTTACACTGTTTTTCTATGTGTGGACGCCAGGTTAGCTTACTATCTATGGTTATGCCCAGAAACTTTACGGTTTCTGTCATTTTTATCACTTTGTTTCCAATTTTTTTCGGCTGTATGCCGATGCGTAGTCGTTTTTTGGTAAAAACGACCACTTCTGTTTTATCAGGATTCACTCTGAACCCGTTATTGTGGCACCAAGTAGCTGCAACGTTTAGTCCTTCCTGCATATCAGCACATAGTTGCGAAAGATCAGTGCCGCTTGCTAGCAGGACTGCATCATCAGAATAGGCTTGGATATAGAGGTTGGTTTTGGTCAAGATTTCAGGAATAAGCTTGTCCATTATTAAACACCAGATCAGGGGTGACAGGACTCCTCCCTGTGCGCATCCCCTTTTGGTTATAGCTCCTAATTTTTCACCATTTAATTCAACCTGGACTGTTCTTGTTTCCAGCATCTGAGCAATCCACGCTCTGATAGGGCAGGGAACATGTCTCCGTTTGAGCTCAGACTTGATCAGCGCGAAGGGCGCGTTATCAAACGCTCCTTCCACATCTATGAAAGCTCCAATACACTATTGTTCGTTTACCATGACCGCTTGTTCCAATCTGGAAACTACACAGTGAAGTGCTGTTTCCGTGGATTTACCGGCCTGGTAAGCATGTTGATTCGGGTGTATCGGAATGTTTTTTGAAATCATTCTCTCTTATGAAGCTGTCTACTAATCGTTCTAGCGTTTTCAGCATGAACGAGGTCAGACTTATTGGTCTAAACGATTTTGCCTGAGAGTAATCTTCCTTGAGGATTACTTTTGCTTTTTTCCACATTTTTGGCATGTATGCCCATGCCAAACATGATTGAAACATCAAAGTGAGTGTAGGTTTCAGTTCCACCAGTCCTAGTTGTAAAATAGCTGGAAAAATCCCATCCTCACCTGCAGCTTTATATGGCCTGAATGTTTTTATCACCCGTTGGACTTTGTTTTCGCTCACAATTTCCTCTGCCAGCCTCCAGTCGTCCGAGCGACCGAATTCTGAAGTAGGAGTGGGCGGTGCAGCTTTATTTGTTGAAGAACTCCCAGGAAAGTGAGTTTCTAGCAAATATTGGAGTGTTTCTGTTGCCGAGGCAGTGTTTCCGCCCCCTATTTTTGAGAGCATGCCCAACGGTGATGTTGGGGGCTTGTCATCATCTTAAATATTCGTGATGTTTCATGTGTGCTGTGCGTCGTGTTGGCACTGTGCTACCACAGGCGATTTTTGCGTGGGCGCGCGCGCCCTTCGCCCGTGCACCATCCGCTCGTGCGTGGGCGTCACGCGCTGAGTGCGCGCGCGCACCGCCTCTAACAGACAAGCTAAAGAGACGTGTTGATTATTGCATGTTCCCTACTTGTTTTCCAATATAAACGAACAAAGCAGAGCTGACAAATAAAACTTATATGTTGCAAATTAACGCATTTGATGTGTTTTTGACGTCACGCCCTATACCTTTCCTTTCACGCAGATCTCTCATAAAAAGTGATGGATGAATGTTGCAATTTTGTGCCGACACACACTCTCTCGGAAACAGACAAGTTTTCCACACTGATAGATGTGATGTTGCCGATTTATTGACCTTTAACTTTCAATGCAACATACCAGCAGCCGGCGTCCAGTCGGCCGTTCCAAGCTTTCCTTCAATGGTGCAATGACATTTTCCTCCCTTTTTGCTTTGCTTTCTTTTTTCTTGAGGTTTTATTTTCTACATCTTGAGTTGATGACTAACAAAGCCTATCGAAACCAGACGCGACACCATATTCATCGTAGAACACAGCGACGATTCAGAATTCGACGTTACTCATCAACGATGAGTAGTCAGAACGAAGATAGCGTGGATGGTGGAAGCGAAGTTGGCGGTGGACAAGGACTGCTACCCATTGTCTACACTCCGTCAAATGGCTGTACAACTCCCGAACGTGAAATACAATGGTTGAAGGCAAGCAACTTAGAATTTCAATATCGCTTAATGTCAGAGTTTTCCGTGTGAAGTCCCCGAGGTTCTGTTTAGCTCTGCTCGGACGTTTCTATTCGGGTTGTAGTCTATTAATAATAATATTGTGCAGACGGTGGCTCCATCCAAAACAGAAGACAAAAAGGACGATCGGGAGCAGGAGAAATTGATGGTGAAAGAAGAGGTGAAAACAGCAGACAATCGAGATGAGACAATTGAAATGGACGATTTGAGTTCTGTCGTGTCGTCGATCCGCTTGGATAAAGGTACAATCAAATTTAGAGATGAATTCAAGGATTTCATTAAACACCTTGTGAACTATCAACATATATCTGAGCATGCATTGATTTATAGATGTGAACATCCATTATAAACGCCGCCGAATCCTCCACCCGTTCAAACAAGGTGAATATCCACCCGAAGCGACCGATGGTGATATTCGACTGTTTTGCGATCACGAGCTGTATCTGCAGGCGAAGGGTCAGTACAGTTTGTCATGCATCATGCTTTTTTCCACTGTGCGTTATTGGATTTTTGTCGTGATCGCCACTCCTTTGATTCTCTTTCTGCAGCCAATGTGAATGTCGCGAGTGAATGGTTGATTCGGTTGCCTCGCGGTACGGTTGCGATTCTGTTTGACGATTCGGGCAATCTTCTGGTGACGCGTGAAACGAAAACGAAGATGGGGGTCATTTACGGCAACGGGTACCTGTTTCATTGCTCGTTGTTTTTATTGGCATTCTCAAGTTTTTTCGACGTATATTTTATTTGCATTTCCAGAGAGTTCATTCCGATATCCATCCGCATTCGCAATCGTACAAACTCGACGCAGCTAATTGCTCCCGGTCGATATCTGGCAACGCTGACAATTGTACCAACCATCAAGGTCAATCGTGTTTATGATGACGATGACGATGAGGAAAGTGTTGATAGTGATGATGATGATGAAAGCGATAAGAAGGTGTAGGTCTCAAGAGCATTTCAGTTGTGTGAAGTCTAGCGTTCCGTGAATCCTCTCGCAGTCCAAACGCTCATATTGTTGCCTGACCTGAAGGTGTGATCAGGCAGATAGCAGATCTACATATTAGGCGGGACATTTCTTGATGTTTTTGCGTTCAGAGCAAAATCAAAACCAGATTTCAGGTTGGATATTCCGATGTACTTCGATCAAAACACAAAGATTGTACCATTCCAATGTGTGCGCACACACACACAATAAACCGTTGTTGCATTCGTTGTTTATACTGTGCATATATCCACACGTTGTAGTGCATGTGCGTGTGCGTGAAAAGCCATCCTAGGTATACATACGTACATGTAGTGTATGTATAGTATCTACATACTGCTTGTCATGCCTAATAGGATTGTTGACGTTGCATGAAAGGTCACGCACAAAAACTAACGCTTGATTACATCACTCGTATCAGCGCATTAGCTTGTGTCTGTGAAAAGTCACCCAATCTATGCTTGCATGTATGTATACCGTATAAACCTGCATAAGCGCATATGCCGGCAGTTATAGCTAGTGCTAGTGCTCATGTTGGATGAAAAGTCACGCACAGAAAAGTCACGCGCAGGAAAGAGACGCGTGATTACACCATCCTTTGTAAACAATACACGCAATGAAAGCAACGCCGCCTGATTGCCTCATTTCTAGCAAATAGCACGCGCGCAAACAGACGTACGCGTGACACGCGTCAAAACTAACGCTGGATGGCGGTGTCACTAGCAAATGGCATCTATGTAGGTCAATGCGCATCTATGCATTGACATGCATGAAAAGCTAGTTCGCATTGCGCCATTGTTAGCAAACGACTAACACGCCTACACGCATGCAAAGTAACGCCGGATTGCATCACTTGTCGGAAATAACGACTATTCTTGCCTCATCGAAATAATTCATACTATTTCATTGCACTTACTGACTGATGTGTTCAGTATGCTCACTGACCCAGATCTTGTTGTCTTGAGAAACACCTGTAGGCGATTAAAACCAACAGCTCGGAAAAGCACGGCTCGTTCACGAATTTACCAACCAATTCCCAAGCGCGAAGAAGAATTGTTCACTCACGATGACGATAATGAAGTAGCCTACACCACAATTTTCAGTGCCATTCATCCGTTGATTAAAGGTGGCGGCCTGCCGAGTTCGAATCCGGATATGAGCGAAGAAACACCACCACTGGCTCGGCTGAACTCAGAGGAGCTGAGAGAGTGTATGTAAATTTCTGCTTTCCTTTCCAATTCATTTATAATTTCTTCACGCCGAGCATTATTCCATTTTTGCAGATATTCCACGGAAGTCGGTGACGTTGAAATACAAGCTGAAAACATCCGAGTCGTTGCCGCCATTCCCACATCCATTCGTGCGTGGGTGGGTATCGATTGTAAATCACGTTGATCTAAACATTTATCCTTATGGTTATTGCTTCATTTGATGAATGGTTATGTTTTATAAATGAAAACTGGTCGCGTACATGTAGTTTTTATTGAATATTTCAGAAACTTTTCAATACTACACTCCAATCTCTGTGCAATGTGTGACCGAGAATCTAGATGTGAATTTAGCGCTGGTTGAAGACCCAACACTCACAAAACTCCATTTGCACGTCGACACGAAGATACTACCCGCAGATGTTGAGTTAGTGCGCGTGATGACGATTATATATGGTAGTTTTACCAACCAAGGCTTTAAAGTCAGGATTTACTTTCCCAGGTGTGCATTGATCGTTACAATACAAAGCAGAGCGTCACACGCGATTACCGTGCGCAAACACACGCCCGTTGCCGCCCTCACTGTGCTGCAAACTGTCGCGTTCAGCAAAGAAACGATTCAGCCAATGATGCTCACAGATCCGAATTGGACGATTTCAACATTCAACGAACAGCTGCAGCAGCCGTCGACTAGCGGACTGGTATTTACATTATAAACTTAGAAAAAGAAAAGTTCTGTACTTCATACATTGGCCCTGTGGTGTTTTAAATCAAAAAAACATTGTGCTCATCAAGCAGATTGATATACGTGTGATGTTTCACACAGATCTGCTTTGTTGCAGTGATGGTAATGTTTCAGCTGATCAAGAACCTAAGCACAAGCCTTGTTTGGCGGCAGTGTGGCGTTTCCAAAAAATAGGAGTTTAATTGGTTTCCTCTCATTTCAGCAACAACAGCAGCAGTGAATCATGTGTGCGCGCGTTTGTTGAACAATGAAATGGTGATGATTATCATTTGATGAGACAATGACACACATTTAGACTGAGAACGTTGAATAAAAAATTGGCAAAATTGTCGAGGGAGCAGTTTTTATATATACATATATGCGGGTGTATTATACCCGTTCGAACCTAAATATCGATTATCTCTGCTACATTTCAAGTTTTCACGATTTTTGTTTCTTTTCTACGCGCAGGACGAGCGAGAATGAATGCTCCGTCCACAGAAGATCCGTTTGCGCTCAATGTTGAAGAACGAACAACCATACGCAGACAAGGCCCGGAAGGTCAACTGCATCAGCATATGCATACAGTAAACTTGCGAAATTCATGGATATATGTATTTTTGCGCCTCTCGCTGCGAGGTTTGTTATTTACGCTTATTTTTGTTACTTTTTGAACATGTAAAAATGTTTTCCTATCTACAATAACATAATTTCACAGACTTTCCGATCGAGCTCGGTGGAAAGATGTGTGCCCTCTATTTCACTGTACATTCGGTCAGCGGTAAAAAGAATGTGGAGCGCTTCAAAAACGGCCACATAACTTTGATCCTCATGCATCGTGACAATCAGAATCAGAATATCAAAATGGAAGGTGTTTGTCGTGATATAGAGAATTCTGGTGAAATGCATGTACAATGTTCCGATGACTTACTGCAGTTCATGAACGGCAGTATTGAACACTACAAAATTTTCTGCACATTGGTTCCCAAATAACTGGGGATTGAGTTTCTGGGTATAAATCTAAACATTGGCTATCACAAGCAGCAAAAATTGTTTGGAATTTAATCTGCACCCGCCGCTTTTCCATTACGCAGTAAAGTTGCTTTATGCCAATGCCGGTCTGTTGTTGAACAACACAGCGAGAATATAACTATTATCTATGTATGTGTATTGTATATGTATGTATGTGCACTGACAGAGTAATATGCTTCTGTTCGTTATACAGCCACAGCACTGTACACGCATGTAGGTTGCAGAGAGAACGCACAATCTGCTGCGGGCTGTTGCACTAATGTTTTAGACCTGATGGGTTATACATAGGAGTCTTGCATAGTGCGCCGTTTATTTTATCTGTTTGTTGCGTTTCTTTACCGTCCTGAAAATTTGATTTTCGCATTTCATTTTTTTAGTTCTCCATACAGAAACAACATGCAAGCGACATTCGCTCTTGGTTTGGCGATCTTCTGCGTCATTGTTGGCGCCCAACATCGATCCATCTGTCAGTTTGATGGGTGTCAGTGCGATATATTCAAACGAGAAGCCACGTGCACTCGCATGCCCTCTTCAAGTGACGGTTATGGCGAAGATGAGACCATTCTCAACACGTATATTTTCTCCTGTGATTTGACTGCCGCCGCCGTTCGTCAATGGTTTGCTAAAGCTCGAATCGATATTCGCTGTGAATTGCCAGAGGTCTGTTTTATGTCGTATTAGATTTGAAAAGTTTCTGTATTTTGATTAATAGTTACTAAACTGATTTCGCTGCAGACTTCAACCGCACGCCCAAATGTTGATCCAACTGCGAATGTCTACAAACCAACGCCGCCCGCCAGTGTGCCCGCCCTGCAAGCGCCCGATACAAATTCTCAGGTTTGTCGGGTGATGTTTCACATGCAGCCTTATTTAAGAAAAAAAATAGCTCAACTTCAGGAGAAGAAATTTGAGCAGTGCGGCGTTCAGTCGGAATGTCAAGAAATTCGTAAGCTCTATGAGTCCTACAATAACGCACTGAGCAAAAGATTGTCATCGCTTGAGTTTCGTTTCGCTAAACTGCTAGATTCGTTCTCCACTTCAGCCAAACGTGTCGATGAGCTACTTCTGAATTTGGAACAGAAACATTTTGCTGATCTTCAAGAAACCGACGAAATGCATTCACAGTTCTTGAAAGATGTTAATCTTGTGAAAAGTGCCTATCTAAACTTTACTGAAAAGTTGATTGGATTTGAGAAGCACGTTTTGAGCGTTGAAAACAATTCAATTTTCCTTGCGGATCAATTACTGTCCGATATGAAGATCATGAACCGAACAATGATTCTTTCGTTCAATCGCAACAAAACTACACCGCCCACTGCGGACGAGACTAAGTTGACGCTGAAGCAGACACTTTTCGGGCGAAGCTTTCCCTCAGTACGTTTTCGTCCCTTACTGTCTGTCCAGCTGTCCATGATTGCGTTTCCCCAGCCTTTAGCCGACTAACCTTTGTGCATAATTCTGTCAGCCTGTCAGTCCCCATTACCCAATAGCTTTTCCGCAAACATCAGTTTTCGATTTTCAGTGGGATTTCGCGCGTGAACGTATTATCGAGGCAATTTCCTTCCTGATTCTCACTGCTGTCACATCATTGGTTGGATGGGTTGTGTCCAAATGTCGATCCAAGTGTGGGTGTGGTGCTCGTCCTGCTACCGCCCAACCAGCTGATGGAGACATTGAACTGGCTTCAGTGACGCAGGAAACCCCTCTCTAGACAACTACAAAGTAATATATCTGTTTAATCTGCGCGCTGATGTACAGTCGTCTCCGTTATAACGGGCGGCTCTGTGTATTGTATGTATATACATAGTCATAAGGTTTAAACGGGGAAGTGAGTCTGCCACTTTAAAATAGTTGCTCAATCTGCACGTATTATGTATAATCACTGGTGCTGTTCGCGTCTGTACTTTTGACTTGTTGGAATAGTGTTGGTGCGTTTTTTCACATTTGTGCCCAGGGTTGGGCAAAAAATGTTTTTTTTTAAAAACGTCCCGATAACCGAAACACACCCCAAAAAGTTGGAAAACGTCCACGTTGCGAATAAAACGTGGTTAAGTGAAGTAATTCTATGCGTTCTGAGGCAAAATAAACGGGTTTCCACATCAAGGGACTAACTTTGGCCGCGTCATTATTAAAAGTCAAACTTCGACGTGTCTCGACAAAGGAAAAAAATTGCTCGAAATTTTTTTGAAAAAAACAGGACAAAATTGATTTTCCTTGAAAATCAGGGTACTTTCCCAAAAATCAGGGAAAATCAAGGAAATTCAGGATTTAAAAACGAAAAACCATTCAAGAGTTTTTTTTTTTAAAAAGTCGTTTTTTTAAGAAAAACGCCGTCTGTTTTTTTTGCCCAACCCTGTTTGTGCCTAGTGTTTGCGGCTAATCTCGTTTATTGCTCAAGAAAATATTGATCTTTGTAAAAAACATAACAAACTTTTGTTTACGGAAAATCAAAAAGAATCTTCTTCAATGCTTCCTTTTTTATTATGTACACATATACATAAGCACGATGACTTGAACATTTGCCACAATGCAAACATATACATAAATACATAACACGCTCAACCCACTAGGCCATTGACGCGTGCGTCTTTTACAGCTTAAAAGTTGATCATGAAGGTAGGCATGACCACTAAAATGGAAACGGTTACTTACAGCTGACAATCGTCAAAACTATTCGTGACACATGCTTTGTGCTGACATCTGGTACAGTGCACTTCTTGATCAGGTAACATTGGCGCCGTTTTAAATTTTAATTTTTGGAGTTTTTATGGTCAACTAACTTGACTTGATAAGGTGCAGTTTTTGGTCAGGAAACACTGGCGCCATTTCGAATCTTAAATCTCGACTTTTTATAGCGAAATAACTTGATCTAAGTGAGATGCTCAAAACTTATGGATGTAGTTCAATATAAAGTATAGAAAACAAAAAGACACGACCGTTTTGTATCAATTTTATTGCAACCAATCATCAACGTTGTCAACAATGCCAATATTGCAGTACATTAGCGCTGTCATCACACTGAAGTTTGCCTATATGTGACCTTATGTACTGTTGGCTATACATATGTATGTAGGTAGCTTGTCTATCCCATAGTTTGTATCAAATGAATTCATACACGACAGCTTCAAAAATCACGGCGGTGAGTCAGTTTTATTCAATAGGCTTGAGAAGTTTAGTGTTCCTAAGGGAGGACGGTATTCATTCACGTAGCGCAAAGTTTGAATTGTGGCCAACAACAGTTGTACGTGTAAAGAGTCTATTGCTTGACTGGCGTCAAATTTTTGCCACTTTTCGCAGTCCTTTTCGATCAATGACTGGAATACACTGTAGATTTTTTGCTGAAATGCGTAGTTTTCGAATCGTTCTAGTCCGAAACTCGCTCGTTTGGAAGACACGGTGGGGTGGAGGTCGAGGAAATAGAGCGCGTCCGGTTCAGGCAGACCAATCTCAGAACTGACGCACCAGGTTAACGAAAGGTTTTTGGCTGCTGTATAGGTAATGCCCGAGAACGCATACCTATCAATTATAATGCTGGTTCCTTTGGAGATGGTATCTTGAATGAACTGGGCATGTTCCCATCGATTTGCGCTAAATAACAAATGAACTGCTTCATTAGATATTTCAGCAGTTTCAGTTTTCAAATAATTATCTATTAGTTGTCCAGTGAAGGACGAGCGGTCGGGAAATGACATGTTAATGACGTTATAATCGAGATTTTTCAAACTTTTTGCGAGCAATTTGCATTGAGTGGTTTTGCCAGCCCGATCAATACTTTCTACAACAATCAGAGCCCCCCGATGTATGGGGGCGTGATTAGTAGACATGTTCTGAAAATCTGCAAATATTACAAATACATACATGACAAAATAAAAGCAACGAGCAGTGCACAGCAATAACTGTCTGCCAGTCCTTCTAACAGTCGCAGAACGAATTGACTGACCTAGACCAAGAAAGATATGGCTTGCAACTTTTTGCGAAACAAAATGTCGCCATCAATTGCAATGTAGATTTCTGCCAGTGCACAACACGGCAGCCAGTGCACGACACGCCTACCAGTGCACGACAATTCTGCCAGTGCACAACATCCGTGCCAGTGCACGATACGCCTGCCAGTGCACCAACCGTTTAAAATGCTCTACATTTTATCGTTTGCCGCAAGTCCTGCCTGAAAGTATTGTTTTCAAATGTGACACGTGTACAAACACATTGCATCATTTTATGTAATACAGACAAACGATTGGATTTAAAAATTGCACAATCAATCGTTCACGCCTATTGCAACTTCTTAGCTGACACATAAATGGAAAGAACGGTTTTTCTCAGATTGCACAATCATCCATTCAAAGACATTGCAACATTTAGCGCAAGATTCTTCCGAAAACTTTATAAATATTAGCCGTGTCGCTGCATTTTCACAGTTAGTGTGAGTGAAGTGGCATTGAAACTTCAGAATGGCGGGCAATAAACAGAAAATTTATTTCATAGAAGGTTCGATCGCTGTGTCAAAATCAACCATCATCACCGCCCTGAAGCAACGCTGTCCGCAAATCAAAATTTGTCTGGAAAATGTCGAAGAATGGAAATCGTTGCGCGACTTTCAACCTCCAAACGACAGCCACAATCTACTCGATCTATACTACATCTCGCCTCAACAGTACGCTTTTGCATTTCAAATTCTGGCAATTGCCTCCGTCTTCTTCAATTCCTTTCACGTCTTGCTCGAAAACGAAACTGAGACCAACGTAATTATCAGCGAACGAACCCGTACAGTGCGTTTGAGGTTTTCACTCGACTGCAAGCACAATTTTTTGGTTCAGAACATCGCGCCATACTAAAGTATATGTACGATAATTGTCGAAAAATGATCGAGTTAACCACTACCCCTATTTTCATCTACATTCGCTGTCAACCGTCACTGTCAATGGCACGTTTGAAATTGCGTAATCGAAGTGAGGAGCGAAGAATTACATACGAATATCTGTCTGATTTACATCGGCAGCACGAAAACATTTTCATTGATTTTGCACATCAGTTGCCGGGCCGTGTGCATGTCATTGAAAATAACGATGGGAAAACGGTCGATCGATTGGTTGATGAAGTGATGAAGGTGATTGAAATTTAGTTTATTAACTAAGAAAGCATTCGTCATAGGAATAGCACCTGAATGAATGGTCAGAAGCATGCGGTTGGGACATGTTGATTAGTGTAAGCTGAGCCTGATAGGTACATACAGTATATATATGAATCATCACATGGTTGCTAGTGTTGTTGTTCTTGCTTGTCGTGTCTGCACGACGACTAGTTGATTAATGTTAAATTGTTTGTCACCATGAAAAAACGTCAAATACAACTGTTCCGTAATGAGTACCATAATTTTGAATCTGGTCGTGCCGCGTTCGCAAATCCCAATCAATTTTACAAACACATTCACAATATTGACGATTCAATAAATCGCAACGATGTCAAACAATTTCTCGAGAAAACCTATACATACGTACGAAATTATCGACCAAAGATAGCCAAACGAACATCTCGTCTAGTTACAACAGGACCGAATATGATCGTGTAGGTTTGCTTTAAATTGCAATTTATCACTTCTCTCATTTGAAGCCAATCCCTTTCAGCGACTGCGATCTGATGTTTCACAGGCAGCAATCACAGCAACGGCATCGTATATTTTTAATTTGCGTGGATAGTTTTTCTTCATTTTTATATGGTACGTCAGTTGGTTCAAAGCAACCGCTTGTTGTTGCAAAAGCGTTTTTAAAGATGTGGGAGCAACAAACCAAAAAACGAACGCCATACCCAGATGTGGTCCGTACTGATCGCGGTATGCGTTTCTTTTCTGATTGTTCCCCAACTGTTTCGAACAATATTCTCAATATCTGTTACAGGAGGGGAATTTGGTCAAATCTTCACCTCAGCTCTCAACACCAAGCAAATTCGCCATATGCGTGTGCGGTCATTACAAAAAGCAAATTTTGCCGAGCGAGGTAAAATTGATGGTACGATAATGACGATTAGCAGTTTTCACCATTCATTATTTTCAGGTATTGGGAAAATTAGAAATTTCTGGCAGCGACTCTCCACCTACACGGGCAACACGGACTTCAATCGCGATTTCACAACAATCATATCAGCGCTTAACCGACGTCCAAATAGCGAAACAGGGGTGGCGCCCGTGGATGCTGCGACGAATGAAAATATAGCCAAGATCTGGAAGAGCAAGTTTCGACCACATGTGAAAAACGTGCAGAGTTTACTTGGAGTGAATAAGCATTCAGGTCGTGACGTCACGTTTCCAATTGGAACTTTGGTACGAATCAGACAGGACGCTGTGTCATCCAGATTTCGCAAGGTTTGAAATGATCTTCCCCGTCGATACTGTTCTCATGTCATATTTCTGGTTTTTTCAGGGAGCCGAAAACCTGACCTCATCAGAGCTGTTTCGAGTTAGTGACATTCAAACAACATCATATCCTCCAAAATTTATCGTGACTGACAGCAAGGACAGACGAATAATTCCGGCGTTGTACGCATTTCAAGTCGTGCGAGCTGAGCCGAAAAGCACAGAACACCGAAGAATAAGTCAGGTACTATCAACGCGTACCGTGTCCAACCGTCGAGGAACTCCTCAGAAACAGTATCGCGTTTTATTTGACGACTCTGATGTAAAGGAGTGGATTTCTGCTCGTCAGTTCCAAAACTATCGTCGACCTTACAAATGACGGTCACCGTGGACGACGGCGCTTTCGAACTCCACGTGATTGGACACTTTGACGAAAATGGGCATTTGTACTATTTGTTGCCAAAACCTCTGTACTTGCCAAGCGACACCAAATATACAGTTCAAATAAAAAACATTGACTGGCACCTGTCGCTGGTGAATTTTGATCGTGATTGTTGGATTATTCTACGAGACACGAAGGATCGTGCTACAACATTACGACTATGCACAACCATATGCTCCGAATACAATCCATCAGTTGTTGCGCGTTTGTTTCAAGAAGCAATTCCTGATAAACTGAAACATTTCAACATCGAATTCAATTCTGATCAGTACCGATTCTATTTTTCGTCCACCGACGCCGATCAGCCGTTAACCGTGCAATTATCAAGTCATTTAGCGCCAAAACTGGGTTTTGATTCGCTTCGTACGTTCACACTCGATGCAAAGCAAAACAAAATATATGCTCCGGACGAAGCAAATCTGTTACATTCCATGGAACAATTGACAATAATCTGTCCTGGTTTGGTTGAGCCAACGATATGGGGCAGTCGGTACTCACCAATCTTAGCATCATTCTCGTTCGCACCACAAGAGCGATTTCGCAACAATTTTGCGAGCAACATTGGTGATGAGTCATTTCCACCCAAACCTACATTATTGACTCAATTGCATCAACTGGATTTCTATTTGTGTTCGATTCAAGCCGAACAGAACAGTTTGAAATTATTGCCTGGCGGAACGCCCTGTCATATAGCACTTCGTTTCGCTCCACACTTGTTCACTTTATGAGTTTCATTCGACAAATTTACGGGCAGGCGCAAGCAAACGTGATCGACGCAGAGACAGACGATCTCCAATCCAACGTCGGCAACAGATTGCAGGCAGCCGTCTCTCATTTCGTCCGCAATCAGGGTTCGTCGACATTGTCAAAACCGCTCACTCATTTCGGACTAGGGGTGGTAAAAGGCGGTGCACCTGAACCAATTCGTAGCCTGGACACCGTTTCGTTCGCCGATACGCCGCTTATATCAAGTGAAGAATCAAAGGTGGCAAAAATTGCAGCTAATCCTCGCCGTCGACGTCGTCGTCGTACAGTTACACGTCGTAAAGCGAGTAAAAACGCCGCAAAACGAATCAGGAAAGCCAGAAAATCACCGCGAAAACAACCAAAAAGATTGGTTAAAACAAGAGGTGGACGACAGAAGACAAGCAAAACCTCACTTCATCGCCGACGTCGACGGCGTTGCCGCAATAAAATATCCACCATACTTTGACGGCGACAGTAATGTCAGGCAGGAAATCGGCTGTATCTATACCGCAAAAGGTCGCGTCATTGACCGCTTTTGATCTGTTCGGTCACGCACCCGTACAGTTGAGTGTTGCGTCGGAGCGTATATGCGAACACAGTCCGTCATCTTACTGGAGTAGCCACACACCGATTAGATTCGCGATCCCTGCCAGCCCGGTAAGTAAAAAAACTATATTTACAAGTTATGAATTGCTGAGATATACAACCCCTCTTCCCGCAGGTTGAGTTCACCAGTCCGCTCGTTTTGCTTGACATTTCATTTCGTTTGGTGAAACCAGATGGTGCGGGTAACTACGCCGGCACTGAAGACATAGCTTTAGCGCCGCTCATCACTGCCTCACTTTGGTCTGATGTGGAGGTTTGTGCCATCTGTTGGCATTTTACCATAAAATTAGTGTTATGACTCTTCTTTATTTCCAGGTGCAATTGAATCAAACCGTTCTCTCAACAAGATCTGGACTGTACGCTTACAAAAGTTACATCGAATCCGTATTCTTGTTGCCTGACAGCGTCCGAGAAACACTCGACGGTCTGTTGGGGATATACAAAGACGAAAGCGGCGAAATGAACACTTGGAATCCAACTAAAAACCGAGGGTTGGCCTCACGTATGCGATTGGCGGCTGGCTCTGCAAAAATGCATTTCATTCATCCGTTGAACGTCGATCTCTTTCAACAGGTTTGTTTTGATTTGGTGAAAGACATAATTAAGTTACAAGCCTTGCGATCGTGATCTTATTCTAGCCACGATACATTCCACCAAACTGTCAGCTGACAGTGACTCTGACACCGAATTCTGATCATTTTCGACTGTTGGTGAAATCACCTGCTACTCCCGCCGAAGCGCCTGCCCCAATTGTCCAAATTGGTGAGTCAGTAGATAATGTTTACACGTGATTGAGCTGAATGTCATTCTTCAAATGCAGAAACAGTGAAAATAATTGTACGGCGCGTTGTGGCGAATGAACATCTGTTCTTGAGCATTATGAATCAACTACAACGCCAACCTATTCGCATTCCGATTCGACGAACCGAACTGCGTTCGTTCACCTGTTTGACCGGCACACAAAATATAACTGAACAGATCATCGGAAGTGGAGGCAGAATTCCGAGTGTTGTTTATCTGATGTGTGTGAAAAGTCAGGCTCAGATTGGCAATTATCATTTGAATCCGTTTGCAATCGAATCGGGTAAGTGGAAATGCTATAAAATTGCTTGTGTTTTGCTCGTTTTAGCAAAAGTTGATCGTATTTCCACTTAAGGTCAGCTCAGCGGTGATTATTCGTTAATCGTTAACGGACGCATGGTAAGTAGCACTATCATTTTTTCTTGATTTCTATTTGCCAGATGAGAAAAATAATGTTCTCAGGTGCCGACAAACGGCCCGACAAAGTTGGAGATCAGTACCAGTGGTGTTCAAGACGCCTATCTGAACTTTCTCATGAGCGCTGGCTATCTGAATAGCAACTACTCGTCCGGTATCCGACTCAACGACTTTGCTTCACAATACACGATTATCGTGAGTTTATTTAGCATTGAGTTTCTGACATATATTCATTGTCTTGTGGGATATTTTTCAGAGTTTCAACATCAGTCAATTTGTCGAAGCGGCCAATTCTTTGCCGGAAGTTGGTGACGTCACTCTGAATGTAAAATTGCGAAACAGTCTGACGGAAGACATCACTTTCGTTGTCTACATGATTTTTGCAAGTAACATTTACATCAATAGTGCATTTGATGTAGCCGTCGATTACCTGAGCGCTTCTGGATGAACGCCGCGGAGTTAATTCACTGCTTGCGTAATGCCAAACCATTTTTTCGTGGTTGTCATCTGTTATCCGAACTTCGAATTGGCCATTTCAATTTGAACTTATCCGCAAATGTTGTTGTTCTGAATACTCTGCTTCCAAATGAAATTACCTCGAAATCCATGGGTCATTGGGTAATGATTTTGCTCAATAAAAACACTGTCTCGTTTGTATGCAGTCTTGGAACGCACCCGACCGATGCCGCTAAAAAATTCAATGCACCATTGCTCCCAATCATTTTACGAAAATTGGCTGTTGAATGTAACGTTTCCACAATTAAGTACAATACTAAACAGCTTCAATCATCAGAATCGTGCATATGCGGTCTATACTGCGTTTTTGTAACACAATTGTTTCTGGCGAACTTATCGATTGAACGGATTCTATCCGTTTTTTCCAACAATCCAACTCTGAACGATCAGCTTCTGGTGAAATGGTATCGAAAGAAGCACACGGCTTGCGTATCAAAACGTCGATTTCGTTCAATCCTAAAGTGTGAATGAACAATGGAACAACCGTCAACAAGTTGCTGTGTGAGTTTGTGGCCTCAGATTCCGTTCAGCACAATTGTTGTTGGGTGAGTTTCTCTTACTTATTTCCATAGCTGCCTTCTCAATTTATTAAAGATAATGTTGTGTCTCTTCATTCTTTCAGAAAGTCTTCAAGCGGCAAGACGACCTGGTTGTGTAATGTACTCAAGCACTTCAGGGAAATATTTGGAACAGAACCACGTCGAATTCTTCTGATTTACACATTTTGGCAAGACAGCTACGCAAATCTGCAGAAGCAGTACGGATCAAGGTTTTTTGGCGAGTAAAACATTTGACGAGAATTTCCTAACGGTGGAAACGCTCGGCGTGGCAGATAAAAATCGACCAGCAATCGTAGTTTAGGGTAAGCGCGCTGTTAGATTGCTGATTGAATTTCATAATTACAAACTGTACTTCTTCTATTTTCTCTCAGATGACTATACATGGCGAACTGAGAACGACAGCATTACCAATGTTCTTGGTGGTTGTGCTCATCACTTGGTGTGAGTTTTGAGATCCAATAAATATTTTCTTTAGAGCCTGCTTCCGTAATTTCAGCTGCTGCGTCTTCTATTTGACTCAAAACTATTTTGGCTCCGGACCAGCACTTTTTCAGACATATGCAAGAAACGCAGAGT